>RJWT010000446.1:0-67982 GCA_004365215.1 Cuniculus paca
TTTTCTTGGGAGGGAGGGATAGCAAGAGTCAAACTCAGGATCTTGTATATACATGTTGCATTTATTGTGATGAGCTTTTCCATGTATCTAACACATCTTCATTGCTTTTCTTGTCTGCTTGTCTTTCTACCCTGTCCACCCTGTTCCCTCCAACTCTCAATTCCCTTCCCATTTGGAAAAGCTATATTTCTATTCTTTTAATTCTCTTTAAAAAAAAAGTTAAAAATCTCTTTCCCTTTCTTCCCTCTCCCCTCCAGTTCTTGTTCCCTTTCTAATTTGAAAAGGATCTCCCTACTTCCTATTGTCTCTCCTTAAATTCTTGTTTTTATACTTTGGGTTTCTCATATAAAAGAAGCCATGTGGTATTCAAGCTTGTGTGCCTGATTTAATTCACCTAATATTCGGGTCCCAAGGTGCGTTCATTTCCCCATGAATGAGTCCACTTTCCTCTTCCCCGGGCAGGGTAGCGCTCCACCTTGGGTGAACGCCGCCTTCTCCGATTCTCATCTCCGCTGTGTGCACACAAGCTGCTCCCAGGATTCAGCCATTGTAACCGCGCTGCTGCTGTAAATTGGGTGTGCATGAGCCACTGCACTGCGCCTGATACCTAAACGAGCAGTGGGTTCCTAAGCAGAGCGCTCCTCTCCCGTGAATCAGACTGCGGGGCATGCAGGGGTCCACGGCGCCACTCTGCCTCAGGCCTGCGAGAACTGCAGAACAGGCAGGAGGCGCCGCCGTTGCTGTTCGGCTCCTACCCAGCAGCATGTGTCCTCTGCTGGTGTCTTTGAAATCTGAAAGGTCAGCTCGTGAAGTTGAAAGCCAGTCGAAACCCTGATCTTTGCAGCATCCTTGGCAGTGACCTGGACCTTGCCTATGGTGTCCCTCTGCAGATCAGAAAGTGCAATGACTGCAGAATGTGTGACTTCAGTCTGGGATACGTCACAGCTGACGCTGCCTCGAAGACCCGTGTAAGAAATGCCCACACCTTGTCAGTTCCAAATCTAATTAACTACCTGAGGAAGTTAATCTCCTCAAGGACAGCGCGTTCTTTCCAGTACTGTCATAAGTCGGTGCCCCAGAGATGGCCCACGCTCTTCCACACCCCTCACTTAGGCATCACATCATACCTACAGCTTAGTATGTGGTCAGGAATAGTTAGCCAGCCACGTTAGCATTTTCTGCTTTGGCATTCTAGAGGCAACTGAAAAATCCCAGGCAAGAATTGAAAAGTAAATTATTTTCCCTGTTCCCATAGTTTTGTGAGGTTTTTAAAATTTTTTTCTTCTTTTCTCCATTATTTCCAAAAATATAATGAATTCAGCTTGAGAGTTGTTCACCAGGGCAGCCCGGTCCGTGGCCTTTCTGGCAGCGCACCCCTGAGAGAGACTGGGGACTCGGCTGAGCAGGGAAGGGAAGCCAGGCCTTCTGTCCAGATGCACCCCATGCGGCCTGCCGTCTCCCGGAGAGTGCGCAACATGCACTGCTGATGTGACCAGGGCCTAACGCCAGATCTCCTCGCAGACACACTGCCCCCGAGCGAAAAAGAAAACTATCCGTGTAGCCACAGTTTCAGAATCCTGTCAACTTATTTTTAGTAAAAGATTAAATGAAACTGTTAGGATTCATAGAGGAATGAAGGTGTTGGTCATTTCTTAGGAGAACTAGAAGACTTTGGGAGGAGGCTTACAGAGCTCACCATCAAACATCAGTTGGTCCTGGAGGCCACTACCTGAAGCACAAGATGGAGTTGAAGAGATAGCCAAGCACTATCAATGAAGAGTCCTTCCTGATCAGTGGGGTCCCCTGATTTCTCATTGTGGATCCATGCAGGACCAACCTTCAGGTCCTTCAAAACACTATTGCCTCTTCTAGATATTTATCCAGTTTTTTAAGGTCTCCTGGGTTCCACGGATTTATTTATTTTTTTGCCTCATTTCCATGAATTTCCAGTTTTTTCTACCTCTCCCAATTGAGACTGCTTTTGAGGACAAGGAAAATTATCCAAGAATTTAAAACTAGTCCTTAGTTTTTATATGACATTGACAAAACTGTTCATGACAAAAACTTGTAACTGTTCATGACAAAAACTTGGGACTGTTCATGAGAAAAACATTGACCTAGCTATTATTTTACTTCAACCTTTTTTTTTCCTTTGGAAATTTGATGGTTCTGAATGTTTGGAAAGAATACAAGTTATAATTCCATGTCTTGAAAAAAGCAACGTTTTTGTATTGCCTGAAAACATTTCATATACTTTAAATATTGCTCTAAAATTTTTATCCTGCATTTCATTTATAAATCAAAACCTTTTGCAAAAGTTTTGCTAATTAATTATAACTAATCACTAATTAAGTCTTGCTGATTTTGTTGTTAATCTTTGTAAGAATCATAAGATCTCCACTGATAGAATTATTATTCATCAATATTGTATTTCGAAATTTTGATTTTGTTAGACATTGCTCATGGTCTACGATTTTACAATCAATAAATGTCAGGTAAGATTACTAGTTATGAACTACAGTCCCACTAAAATTTAAGAAATGAAGTACAACGCTGTGACACGGATGCGTCCTGAGTATGTTGCTAAGTGAATTTGTCATTGTGCAAAGTTCGCAGGGTATACTTGAACAAATTAAGACGGTCCTGACATCACCGCACTGTATGAACTCATTCATGCACCACTGTAGATGCGGTCCATCAATAACAGAAATGTCATTGTATGGTGCTTGCCTGTATTGAAAAAAATCTAAGACAATGTTCATGCGCATAGTGTTAGTAATACGTTTGTAAAACAAATTATGCCATTAGCACAGGAGCGTAAGTATTGCTCCTCCTTTATTTAAAATGGCACACACACATACACGTGTGTGTATAAGACATACGCAGCATTCACACAATCTGATATTTAGAAAATACTAAAATATACGTATTACTGACTTTTCCTTTTACCGCGGTCACTTTAATTAATTTTTGCTCTCTGACAGTAACGAGAGTTTTCAGTTTCTTGTGTAATCTTGCCATAGTTTTTATGCAAACAACTAAATACACAAATTCACCCACATAGAGGAACATGTGTATATCCCCCATTTTCAGATAAGTGAGTACATATTAAATATACAACAGTACACTGAACCTGTTGTTTCTTTTAAAATTCCATTGTTGACATTGTCGACTTTCATTTTTTATATGGTGGCATAACATACTGTGTTTTAACTGTGTCTGTATATGTAGACATTTAATTTTCATCACATGTGTACGATCACAAAGATGCACTGAAAAACTGTCCCTACCTCAGTGTGAAAATGTAAAATGACATTTCTGGGATAGTTTCCTAGAAGTGAAATTGTCGGGTGAAAGGGTATTCGCATATTCATAATTAAAGCCAAATTATCTTGCCAGAGAATGTGTAATTCACAAATCCACTCACAACATATGAGCCCTACACCAACACAAAGTATTAGTCACATTTTTGATTGTTTGAAACTAATAAGTGGCATTGCACTCCTTTTGTTTTGAGGAAATTGAGTTTGAAATACAAATGCATAACCATTTTTATTTAATTTTCTGAGTTACTTAGCACCACTTGCTTTTTCTGTGACTTTTCATTCTTTCCTTAAATTGTGGAAGTTTGTCTTTTTAATTTTATGAACAATGTCTCTTAGATTCTGAGAAAAGTAGTAGCTTTTTCTCTACTACCATTTGATGTTTAGCATTTTCTGCATTAATTTTTATGGAATCCATTTTTTCTTATATGAGAATATATACTGTGCTCCTTCTCTAGGGTAAACGCCTTCCAGGTGACTGTAGACACCAAATTAAGTAGAAATCAGAAATGTAAGCCCATTCAGGAAAGAGTTATCTGGAAAATCATGTTTTAATTTGCAGCGAAAGAGTATTCTCTTTTAGAAAATAAGCATTATGCTGTGGTGATTTTTCTGTCATGTTTGTCTTTTCTTTCTTTTTTTTTTTTCTTACAATCTAACTGTTGCAGTGCTCAAGATAAATAAGAGTTGCCATGGTATTTCATCCATCTAATTATGTGGCCATTTCTCCCTTCTTTTGAAAAGTGGAGAATAACATTTTTCTACTACTTTATTTGTGAGTAGCTTTTTTTATTTGTTCATGTGGTACATAACAACCTCAAAATTAAAGACTGTGACTTTCTTACTATTTCTTAATAATATTAAATTACTCCTCTAGTGGGATTTCTCCCTGCACCAGAAATCATAAGGAATAAGTTATTTTAACTTGAATTGAACTGAAATGCTATAGGATGAATTTTTGTAGCCCCTCAGAATCCATAGATTAAGATCCTAAAAGGTTGAAATGTGGTGTTGTGAGGAACTGAGGCCTTTATTAGGTGACAGGAACAGGCTCTGAGCATCTTAAGAAAAGAGACTCATGAGCTTGTCTCCTTTCTACCACAAAAAGACACGGTAAGAGAGGATATCATGCAGCAGCAAGTGCGGTCTCACTAGACGCCAAATTTACACCTGCCTTGATCTTGGCCTTCGTGGTGTCCAGAATGGGTTGACACAATTTTCTGTTGTTTTAAAGCCAGTTCTAGGCCAATCAATGCCATCTTTCTATAGCAGCCTGAATGCACCGAGATAGAGTTAATCTCTAGAGTAAAACCATAGAGTTCAAGAACGTAATGAAAGCTAAAGCAAGCATATCTACGACATTTTGAAGCATTGTTCACATGTTATTATGAAAGCAATAACAAATATTGAAATGTGTATTCTTACATTTTTTTCAATAACATTCTATTTTCCTTTCACGTCACACCGAATAACATTACCATGCGTTGCATTTTATTCCTTCTAAATCTGAGTTTCAGTTGTATGTTTTGCTTTCATAATGTTGACAGTATTTCTTATTTAAACCTGTACATAGCCATTAAAAATTGGAAAAGATGATCTTTTTTCTATGATTGTTGTTTTTCTAGTAAAATTGTGTACTTTTGGTAAAAGTGAGACCAGAATATTAAAAATGAATCAGTTTTGTTTTCTCCTTAAGGTATTTTGCAATGTATTTTGCACATGCAGTCTATAAAATACACAGAACAAACAAAGTAACAATTGTAACTCTATTGAACAAACTAAACTTTATAACTGTTGTTTAAGGACAGAGAATAATTTTAGGAGAGAAAGAGTTAGAGCAAATGGAATATGAGAATATACTGACTGCATTCATATATGTTAATTAAATTAGTGAGCTAGCTGGCAAAACTAGCAATCATCACAAATTCCATTAAAGTGATCTTTGGGTAGTTTACCTCCAAGATTTAGCTGCATATTGCCAAAAGCTTTTTGTTAATTCAGAGACTAAGAGATCACATCATAATTTCTTCTCATGTTTTAAAGTCATTACAGTTTATGGCTCCCTAAAAATTTTTAGAACAACTTTTGCTCTGGGCATTTTATTTACTTCATTACCATTAGTTTTATGATAATTAAAAACTTTGGTAATTGACATAACTCTTACATTTATTAACTGATTTTTAAAATGTGTTGATTTGGCTAATGTCATAGGTTGTAAATTAGGGATAAAAATCATGTGCGACTATAATCTGAGATGTTTCTGGCGAATAACTATCTTCTTTTAGAATCCTTTCCTTCATATGCTTTAAATTAGCTGATTTCAAATATTTTGCTCAACTTCTTTCTAATATAATAATGAATAATATAGCTCCCAGACTACTTTTAAATTGATATTAACTTTATGTCACAACTTTAAAAATTGATATGCTTATAATTTTGACATGATATATATTTGACAAATACTTTAAATACATTTTTACGAAAATTAGGTTAGATAATAAAATAAAGTTGAAATTTCAGATTTAGTTCCTTCAAATTTTGGAAAGTATCTTCCTATGATGTAACTGACAAGATCAAACATTATTTTAAATGCAGCCTTCGAATTAGACTTAACTCTAAATACTATAATTCCAGTTTTCATCATAAATGAATGTGTTAATTTCCTCTCCATAGTAACATGGAGAGACTTGTTAAGTGTGCTACTGAGTTCCAAATGGACAGATATGAGATTAATAGCAATTGGCTGTAGGAAAACTTGGACAAGACACATGTTGAAAATCATTGAACTTTCATTAGCCAGTGTCCAAATGATTTCATGGATAGTAGTCACTCGGCTGACCTATTCAGGGCCTCAGCCAAAGCGGTATGAAAATTTCCACTGGGTGCCAACCAATGCACATTTTGAACAATATTTGCTGCAGTAGTTAGTGCACCTTAACTAATGCAATACAATACTCCAACACTAGTTACCTTACTCTGCAGCAGAAAGATAAGGAGTTATTGACCACTCACACTTGAGCTTATATGATGCGTGTTTCCCGAGCTACTAATCACAGGTAAGCCTCTCTATAGTTTTTGAGAATTCTCTTCCTCTAGGGCCTCTTATAAAATGACTGCAGTGTGCAATCGCTGGTGTTCAAATCACACATTTGCTGCCTCAATGAGAATAGTCCTATAGTGCCTCAATGAATGTAGCTCTGTTGTGTTTCATCCTTAAATTGCAGACCTGACATAATAGAGAATTTTTCATTGTAAATTGAAATTAATTAATTAATAAAGATGAATAGTCAAAAATAATCTATTGTGACTGAGAATCCATCATTTACTCAGTCCCAATAGCCAGATAATATATGGCATTTATGTTATTTATTTCAATTATTCCTTCCTGTATCTCTTCCACATTGTAAGTATAGAGAGAAGACTACATATGGAAGACTACATAGTCTTCCACATCCATTTGCAGATATTTGGTCAAACTAGCCGAGAAATAAGATAGATAAATAGTTACAACCTGGAAAAATGAGGGAAAAAAAACTCTCCATAGGAAGGATGCAGTTATTGTATGGAAAACATGATTTTGCTTTTTATAGAAATAGAATACTCCCTATACAAAAAAATAAAAACTTTCATGTTCAGAGTGTTTTTTCAGAATTATACTGTCTTAGTTACTTTTCTCTCCTTGCTGAGACAAAATATCTGACACCCAAATTAAAGGATTAAAGGTTTATTTAGTTCACATTTTGTAGGGGTCTTATCCATAATCATGTGGCTCCAAGGCAGGGTAACGTGGCAGACCAGCATTGCAGAGGAGAGACAGTTCATGGCAGGCTAGAAGGTAGCAAAGCAGTAAAGGCCAGCCACACCTCTTTCTAGCCCTTTTGTTTTGTCCAGGACACTAGGGGTGAGGTAGTACTCACAGCCTTAATCCTAGTGCCCTTGATACTAGCACTGCACCATGAATCAATTCTAGATCCAGTCACTTTTGAAAATCTCCACCTATGACTTCATGAGGCTTTGGGGACATCTATATGCAAGCCATAACATGTACCATAATATGTTTTTGCTTTGCTGGAAAATAGTGTGTACCTCAAAACATTGATATATTCCATATATTAAACTTGCAGAGTCATTCATTAGAAAACAATCTTAGACATACAAACAAATCAGCATACCTTTTTGGAGCATATAAACAACTTCCATTAGTTTTTATAAACAATCTCTCTCTCTCCCTCTCAAATATATGTCTATATAAAAATAATAATGTTATTTATTTGGAAAACTTAGTTCAATAATTGAGGAAAGGGGACCACAAAATAAATGACAGGATTCTTATTCCTCAGGGAGTAGATCCCCTGATGCTAAAGAATACAGTCACACTGGAAGGAGTTGCTTACAGAGTTAAACACAATTTTGCCATAAGATTAATAATTGTGGTGCTAGATATTAATTGAAAACTCATGTTCATGCCAAAATCTCTAATGAAGAGGATAGGGATGATCAACACAAAGATCTTTTGTTGTAATTTATCCTGTGTCAGGGTTTGATGTACAGATTTTAGACAGGAGCTCATGGGGGAAGTTACATTTTTGGTGATGTTTGTGTAAAACTCAGTTGTGAATTTGTTGTATGTTCTCTTCAATATGTTGAATCTACAGAAGATGAAAAGAAGGTAGAACTGACACTATTACTACACAGCAAATGCGGGGGGATAAGGGCTGGTGGTAGATGGCAGGAATATGTTCCAAATGCATATTGCAGTTTGAAATTCTCCCTGAAATATGTGAAGCTAAAGGGAAGGGTGAGGCGAGGGGGTAATAAGGGGTAATGACTGAAGCATGTTATGTGGGGGACATAGTTGCCAAAATAAAGCCCATTACCTGTGTGACAAATATACACTGATTAAGAATGTGGGATAAATAAAAATAAAGATGTGTATAGAATATATCATATAATTTCATATATTAAAATGTTAATAATCCATATAATTTTTCCAACATAAAAATTTAATAAAATATCGAATCATGAAGCCTCATTCATTGTTAGAGAAGAACAGTATTTCTACTGTGGAAAACATTTCGCCAACTGTTGGGGACTACAAATGATAAGTCAAGGCTAGAAGATGTCCAAGGCTGTCCCCATCTTAGGTTTGAGTCAGAGTGGAACAAGGAAACTCCCGGATTTCTTCTGATCACAGGTGAAAGCCCTAGGGCTAATGATTGCTGTGGTGCTCACAGCGCAGGATAAGACCTGCTGAAGATGATAAGACACCTGAGGAAACTACAGAATGCTTTTTCTTGCTAGTCCATGGTTGTCACCATTACTGTCCCGGCAACACCCCCTGCCCTTCACCCATTGTTCTTGACTCAGATGTAATGAATTAACACCAACGTTCTGGGTGCCTCATGGTCTTTTGTCTCCCAGATCAAAATTGGTCACCCCAGATCTCCGCTGCACTGCTACTCTGTCTCGTGCTGTTTCTTTTCACCGTGAACAGTAATGCTTGCTGGGGGATTGGAGCCCATGGCAGGGGTCCTCGATAACCTACGGCAAAACAGAATGGCTATTTATGGGCATATTCTGTATTAGGACTCGCACACATAAGCAAAACTGAGCTACATTAAGTACTAAAATGTTCTCGAAGTTTCCATTGGGTTAAAGTCAGAGAGAATTTGCTTTGGGGTGAGATGAATTCTAATGTTCAATGTGAAGAAGAGACTGGACCTCTTGTGGGGTTGGATTTCATGCAGAGTGGACTTAGTTCCAGGGCTCAAAGATCTGCTCTATTCTAATGCAATTTTGGACCTAATCAGGATATCGGAAGTATATGTTCAAAAGTAATGTAAATTTGAGTTGCTTCTATAAATCAGCTTTTCATCTGACAGATGAAATTGTAATCATGCGTAGTATCAGATATCTGTACAATCTTCACATTTTTATCAATTAGATGAAAAAATAAGAAATGAAGAATGTTGAAAAAATACTAATGTCATAGTTTACCATGTTTATATCAAAAGACAGGCTCTTGAGAAGTGCATTATTTATTTATTCTCTAAATAAATTTATTATTTTCTAAATTTATTTATTCTCTAAACAAATATTGTACTTTCCAAGAAGTTAAGAGCATATTTTATAAATGTTAAATTATTATAATATTGGTAATATTATTAATACTATTATAGTACCAATAATATTATTATTAATTGCAAACCTTTGTGTGGAATATATATAACTTATATGTCTAAATATTATTTTTTGTAATATCTCAAAATCACCCTTTATTTTACCTTTGTTTATTCAATGTTGTAATTTCATAATGGGCGATGTCTGTCATCTTTAATAAATTTTATTTTTACTTGATATTTTATTTTACTTATTTATCAAGGCTCACTTTAAACCTGTGCACAGATTATAGTGAGAACCCTAATTAAGTTAAGCAAGTATTTGCTTTCTATCGTCTCATGCAAAGCGATAGCGGGCCCTGCTTCACCAAGCTTGCCATATAAGCTTTGGCAGAAAGAGGTAACTCTTAGTGCATGGTTCTCATTTCCAGTTGAAATTCCTCAAGACTTTGAGTATCAGATATCTTGTGGCATTAAGTGATGCTTGGGCAAAAAGGGACTTTTGAATACTGGGTAGAACTATAGAGGCCTGACCTCCGGTGCAGTATTTACAGTCTATGCCCTATATGTTTTTGTTCCCGCAGATTCATAGACTGACCCTCTAACTCTAAAGGATGGAATTATGAGGATGGGGGTTTGGAGAAGGTCATGAGTGCAGAGCCCAACAGGAACACCAGAGTTTTTACAAGAAGGAAGAGCTGTTCCTTTCTTAGCCTCTCCCTGTGACTAAGACAACATATTTACAGATTCAGGCTTTATTAGAAGCTAGGATGTAAACACTTCATGCTGACACTTCAGCTAAGAAAATTAAGGTGGTGAAAGCTGAATATCATGTTCAAGGTCACGTAGCTCATGGAGCTGAAGCCAAAATATGATCTCGGATGTTTTCTGACTCATGAGCTTATCTCCTAAAACTACACTACTCCGTCATTGGGGTTATTGCTCTCCTCCATTAGTATTAATTATATCCTATATGAATCACTGCCACTAATAATAATGATCCCGATTTCCATAATGAATTATCATACTTACAACCCCTGTGCTTAATGAGCGTGGGACTTATTTGGATTCCCAGGTGAAAGACTAAGGTTTTCTACCCCTGAATTTCCTCTGTGAAGGATTAACTCTGAAATAAGAATATGGGTAATAAGTGAGCTCTCAGGTTTCACCATAAAAAGATGTAAATTATCAAAGTACTTGAGACTTATTGAGCAACAGGAGCACAGAAGTCCCAGCTGTAAAGGCTGTGTAAGCAGTGAACACAGAACAGTGTCATGATGGAAAATAAACTGATTCTGGGGCTACCTACGCAGCACTGAGTGAGCATGGAAAGCATAATTGGGCCTTTGATAGGAGTAGCTGGAAAAGTGATACGATTGTTTTTATTAGGGTATGATGCAATCTTTTTTTGTCTTAATCAACTCAAATTTAGTATATAAATTATATGTTATATCCTATAATACTTCACTACATATTTACATGTATATTTATATGTATATTATTATATAACATAATATGTATTTATAATATAAATTTTGAACTATTTTTAAAATACATCTTTGGAAATATATATATATAATATTTCAAAAAATGTATATATACTTAGGGAAAGAAAAATGGTAAGATGTTTTTTCAACAGATGGTGTTATCTTATATGGGGGACCCTAGAGGATGTTGCATATCACAGAAAATCCATTACACTGCCAACCCTTAGAGAAGAAATTGAAAATGCATGTGCAGCAACCTCAATGACCAAGGTTACCCAAGTAGCAACTCAGCGTACTAAGTGTCTGGAAGCTCATGGCCACCGCTTTGAGCACCTCTTGTAACTGTGAAGACCAAAGGTAACTTGCATTATTCTCAAGATTGAATTTAGTATTAAAATATTTATACAAGTTTTTCTTTTCCTGAATTGTGTATGTTTTTTGGACATCTCTGCACTCGGAGAGAGAGAGACAGAGACAAAGACAGAGAGAGAGACAGAGAGAGAGAGAAAGAAAGATCACTGGAGAAATAACCTCTGTATCACCAGAGGCTTTAACATTTTTCCTACTCTTTAAGGTGAAATAGAAACCAAGAAAAATTGAGAACAAAGGGTAGCAATTGTCTCTACTTTTTAAGTGTGGACAAAGGTTAAGAAAGATACGTGGGGTAGACAAGACTTTATGAAATGATGACATTTTTCCAGTGAACATCATATCCTGTGGCATGCAGAATGGTAGCAAGAGATGCATTTAGGAAGTAGGTATTTTTACTAAGTGAACAGCATTCTTCTTTCCACAGATAGAGTGTGACCCGACTCCATAGGAGAGAAAAGGTGGGCCTTCCCACCAGGCTGGGTCATGCTGTCACTTTCAAAGAGCGCTTGGGAAGGTTGCAGCCCTCCGCATTAGGCAAGGCTGATGCTTGCCTCCCTGAGAGAACACTTTGTGTTTCAGCAGCTCTGCATCCAGGGGGAATGGTTCCGGGTTAGCGGTGCCTTGGAGAGCCGGGTCACTGCTCAGTCGTTGGGTGTACATGGTGAGAGAAGCAGGTGTCTGTCTCAAGCCTGAGAAATCAAAAACCTGGAAGCTGGCTAGGGGAGCCTCAGTCACCACGACCAGACAGCTGGCTGGGCGAACTGCAAATTTAGACAAATCAAGCTGCTGGCCTGGGAAGCTGTGAAATCAGCCAAGAAGAAACTCAGCGGTGAGAGCCCTCGAGCTTCTATGCTTCCTGAGGCAGGAATGTTGGAGACTGCTCGGAACAAACGGCTACAGCAGACGGAACATTTTCTCCAGTTATCTCCACTGGATTCGGGCCTGAGGGAGCTGCCTCCTGGGGGAGGGTGACTCTGGACAGGAGGTGGGAGCTGCAAGACACAAAGGGGCCTTAGCCAAGGATGCTATTAATTCTGATTGAGGAATGGGAGCTGGGGTAGGAGGTGAGGAGATTGCAAAGTGGAGAGTGGGCTGCTCCCCAGACACAGAGATAGCTTTGACCTTCTTCTTACTAACATCCTGCCCGTGCTCCAACCCAGAAGAGAGGCAAGGTGGACAGAGGAGGCACAGAGGTCAAAAGCAAAAGCAGACCCCAGCGCTCTCTCCAGTACCTCATCGTCCACCCACATCCCGTGTAGCCTCAGATGGGGAAGGAGACAGGGGCCCATGAACACGGGATGGGCATTTTAACTGACTGGTCTGGAGTTAAAGGGACACGAAAGCTATGGAATTGTCCTCTGACATTCCCAAGGGAAGCAAATGTAACAAAATGTTTTTCATAGCAATAGTATCAGAAAAATAAATGTCTGAATTCCTCTGAGTTCAGTCCAATAAATGAATTGCCATTTATTGCTTAGGGTTTTAATAATTCCATCAGAAGTTCTGGAAAAACCAAAGCTTTCGCTGTACTCTTTCCCTACTGTGTGTAAAATGACATTAAATCTCTAAATCTCCCATGCTACTCTCAATACTGCTTTGATCTTTCCTTTCCTTTTTTTCCAGTGTTCTAAATAACTATTAATTTTATGATTATCCTACCCAAGTACCATCACAATACCCATAGAGCTGAAACTATGCTAATAGATTTTTTTAAAGAAAAAAAAACACACACACAGAAAAAAAGCAGAAAACAAGAGACATACAGACAACAGCTACAAGAACAGCAAAAACCCGAAGACAATAACAATACAGGCTTTCAAAACAAGATGATCGGAATTTAACAATGGTTGTAATGTTGCATATTGTTATCTTCAAAAGAGTTACTTAGATTACCAAATATACACATGCCAAATTAGATTTTTGAGGCAAATTTAAAAACTTTTCAAAAGAGCAAACCATGAATACTGGATCAGCCAGATTAAAAATACATTGTAGAAAGTACTGAATTTAGAAACATGCTTTGCTGTGTCCCTGCTCTGTGGATTCCTCTGATCAGTTTGACACCGACCTTAGAGAAGTGCACCCCACCCCAAGTGGCATTTGATGACTGTGAAGTTTGGGGGGCTCAGAACTCTGCACCTGTTGCCGAGGAGCCGCGCCCCACATCTGTGCCTCCCCCTTAATCCCACTGCCTGCTGTGAGTGGCTGCCTAGCCTCAGGCTCGTTGTCTTGCCAACCGTGGAGGCTGACATTTTCCCCTTGTTTGCTGGAGCCTTTGGAAAAGGTTCTTGAAGGGCCACCTGAGGGAAAGGTAGCCGGGCAGATCTACTGAGAGGAAATAATGGGGGGAAAAAAGCCCAAAGAATCCTCCCTAACAAAAGCCACAAGGTAAACATAAAATAAAAATAAAAATAATTGAGGCTGAAGCCTGTGGGAGTCATGGAAACAACTCTGTCGTGTTGATTTAAGAGAATTATTTTAAGTAGAATGCTCCCGGTCCAACGGAGCAGTCCACCCCAGAGGAAACTGGAGATGGGAATGCGTACTGAAAGCCTCTTTTATCTATTTGTTAAAATGAAATGGACTAGCAGGCTGCATAATTTTTGAAGTAGACACTAAAGAATTTTTGTTACATCTTATTTATAAAACAATACCAAATGACACAGGGCATATGAATGTCCTTAATGTGTGTGTCTCTAAAACAAATACAACTGTATATAATACGGGATTATATAAATAATTTGAACATTTATATTTCTATGTATAATGCATATATGTGTTCCATCATGTATAGAGATGTATGTATTTAACTTATTTTAGTTGAACATTTATATTTTACTCTGGGTTCATTTTTATGTATACACTCTATTTTTAAAGTATGTGTGTAGCCACTTTTGAAATACTTCTTTGGGTTATTTTTATAATACTCATAAGTCATGCAAGAGGATTTAATTTGAACTTTTTGAATCGTTCTTAAACAGTGTGCACTTATATTAATCACTACCCTGGGAAGTTAGGAAATTCTCTGGTCTTGAATGATGTGGGATCAGACTGTAGTAAGAGCCTCACTTTTAGCCACGTCATTACCTTATTTCTTCTTAGATATGCTACCATCTTGCAAAGTCCTGCTATGGGTAAAGAAATACTCTTCAAAGAGATCTTATGAAAAGGTACATTTCTTCACTGCGTAGGAAACCATGTGGACCAATCTAGGATCCAGGGTTCAGTTTGTAGTGTTGGGTGCTGATCAGGGCATAACCATCCTGGGTACCAGGGGTGATGATGTCCCTCTGGGGTGCTGAGCTGGCATAGGACGGTGGGCTGTTCTCATTTGGGGTTGATAGTACCAGCTGGAGAAAGACATGATGAACACATGGTCAGTTCTGAGAAAAGATGAAAGGGGAACTTGGGAATCAAGAAGAAATCTGAGCCAATGTAAAATAACGAAGTAGAAGTAACAGCTTAGGTTAGATCATCTAGGAAGATGGAGGATTGATTCAGATGTTGAGGGTTGGCTGGGATCTTGTTCATTAGTCTTGCTGAAAAGACCAGGTTCTGCCCCAAACAGGTACCAAACATAAGGCCATAGATGTACAAACTCTGCTGAACTGGGTGCAGATATGAGCTCTGGCTGTAGGTGAGTCAGGTTCAAGCAAAGAGGGTCACTCTCAGAGACAATGTCGGGGTTGAGTATAAACATTTCACCAACCCAAGATCACTGCCCTATAACAGTAGTGTAGGTAGGTAAGCAAGGTAGGCATCAATAGGAAGTCAGGTAGTGACAAGCCATCAAGGAAGTCAGTGCAAAAGACGAGAACACATCAAAACTGGCCCAAAGCACATCCGAAGAAGACAAGGCCTCAAGACAAGGTCACAATGGACAGTGTTGCATATGTCCCTAAGGGATGAATAGAAATTTGAGGTTATACTGTAATTGGTCCCACCCAGTCCCATAAGTCCAGTTATGCATCAGACACTCAGATGGGTTCCTAGGACACCCAGACCCTTCCCTTCTCCAAAATGCTTGTTTTAGGAGTCATTGAGAAGCAGAGCTTCATGATGTCACCCATGTACCCTTACTATATACCCACTTCCCTATTGGATCAATATTGGCTAAGCAGTCATACTTGTAATCTTATTGATTGATTATAGTCTGACCCATGTTGTACCCACCTTGTGGTTTTTCTCTATGAAACATTCTTAGAGAAATGGCCTCGGTAGCAACCCAATTTTGGGACTCTCTCCTGTCTCTCAGGAGCTATCTTTCAATAAATCTTTCCTACTCTAAACCTCTATTGTTCCTTGGAATTCATTGTCTGATTTTGAGGGGCAGAAACTCAGCCCCTGGGATGTCTAGCTGGAGTTCTAATTCTTCCATGTCTGCATCGCAAGTACCGTGAAGCATGTTGTCACTATTTTAGTGGGAGACTCTCTGCTCTTGTCCTTGGAGATGCCTCACACTGCTGTGATGCCTGTGGTCCTTTTGCCTTCATGGCATGTCTGGGCTGTTGAAGGGTATAACACTCAGATCTTGGTTTCAAGAAACAACACCCGTATCTCTGAGAAGTGGCCGCAGAGATCAGCAGGAAAGGATGGAGTGAGATTTCTCCGTTAGGAAGATTCCAGTGCTTCATGTTCTTACCACTTTGCATGATATGAGTTTACTTTGATAAGCAGAGAGAGGGGTCCTAGGAGACTGAAAATATTCATGTGAATATTAAAATTCATGTGAATTTTAATACGGTAAACAAGAAAAGGAGGGGCGAACAAGGTATAAATACAGGGGCAGGTAACAAAGACCACAACAAATTCAGGAGCAACATCCTTGGGAAGGGAGGGCACTGTATATCTGATTGTGTATCTGATTTAAGGAAACTCTTTCAAGCACTTGTAGTATAGAACCAGAATTTGAAGGGCAAGTCTAAAGGAACCAAAATGCACGTTGCATGAGTTTTCAAAAACTGGCTGTTCATGCAGCTGTAAGAAACATCTGTCCTACTTAAAGCTCATGAATAGCTGTCATTGGATGACTCACAGCTGAGACAATGGACTTGGAGTCTGGAATGCTTGCATTTCTGAGCAAGAATGCAGACTGGGCGTCTTGTGGCAGAAGGGCCCTTCATTATGTGCTTTTTGGAAAATGTGTCCCAGACACAAATTCAAGATTTTCTACATTTTTAAAATACTGCACTAACTGCAGTGTTGCATCTCAGATTGGATTGTCAAACAAAAAAGAATAAGCGTAGAGTTTAGTTAAATTAGTTTGAATTTGATACTATTGTTATTACTAGTAGTACAGTGCCACTTAGCACATTAATATTATGTCAATATTCATTTCTTGCCTTGGGTGAATGCATTTTAAGCAAAACGTAAGTTTATTAAACTTAAAAATTGGAACTTTTTTTAGGTTTCCCAGAAAAACTGAATAAAAATTAAAATAGTTTCCTTTTCTCCAGGTGGTAGAAAAGTACTTTTCAATTTCTTTTGACTGTGATTTTGTTTTAATTTTAAGCTATTAGATATTAGAATTGGATAAGACAAGACAACTTCAAAATTTGTGTGATTCTTTTGAATACTGTCTATATATTTGCTTTGCTTTTAACTGAATGATGACAGAACCTTGTACAGAATTTTTCATTAAGTCTGTATGAGCCTAATTTTTAAGAAATACATTTTATAATGGAAATTTGTAATTTACTGATGCAAATAATTAAACTTCTGAGAGACTAGTCCTTAGTTAGAAGAACCACCCTATTGAAAACCAGCAAATGATCAAGGTCCAGCATGGAACAAGCCTGGTTTTCTAAAGCAATGAACAATCTCATAGGTCTCAGGCCTATTTCTTTAAATTCTACCACTCAGGGTAGGGATTTCTTACGAGGTCCGGCATCCCTTCTCTTGTGGGAAATCCTGACCAGTTTGGCATCAAAATAATAAGCATCAAAATATAAATATAAATACATATTTAGAACTGTAGTATAAATATAAATATATATTTAGAAGTATGTATTCTGCTGTCTGTAATATTTTAAAGGTTCTTTAAAAACAGTTCTTGTTTTTTAAAAAAAAATTGGTAACATCTTAGTTTAGCATGTTTAGTAGAAAATACTGCATTCATTACAATCGTAAACCACTCCACAGATTGGTGACTTCCCTTAAAAATGTCTTACTTAATTCTCCCCACATGGAATCAAGCCCCATTTACCAAAGAAATTAAGTTACTTTGCCAACACGGAATCAGCTAATACAAACTTCCAATCCATATATTGATTTCAAATCTATTGAGTTTGTTTCTCTGATTACATCAGCGCATACAGAAAATAGAGGACATTTTTCCCAGGTCAAGATCCTTAACTTTGCTTCTCTACAAAGTGCCTTTTGTCTGGAGTGACACCACCACATACTGAGGGTTTCCTTACAAGCTCTGTGCTGTGAGGGGGCGATCCTTTTGAGCAGCACTCTGATGCATCTGGAGAAGTGTGAACGTCCTCCCAGGGCCATGTTATTGTCAAACCCTGCTCCACTGTATGGGTCTCTGCCCTCTCCTAAATCTTTGTCAGCAGTTAGAGCAAAGTCAGCCCAAACTCTTTGCAGTTCTCTGAAGTTCTATGTTCTTTTAGAGTTTCCTTTCCTTCCTTCTGCCTGCAATGCATTTTCAGCCTTTTTCTACCAGACTAATTCCTACTCATCCATGCATTACTTTAATTACAAACCACTTTAAACATATGGGAAGATACAGAAAATAACAAAACAGACGTCTCTACTTCAACCCCCAAGATTAAACAGATGTTAGCATTGTGCTGTATTTGTCTCATTTCTTTATTTTTTAAAAGGAAGTGTCACAGATATAACTAATGCTCATAACCTTTTTTAGCAAGCACCTAAGCTCTAGTCATCATTTTTACACTATAGGCATTATCAATACCTAGATCAATGCAAAATATAAATTAATACATATATTGACTTATAATTTAATCTGTGCACTCAACATTAACATTTTTCACTCAAAACATTGACACACTGTCTTCCAAAGTGGTTGTTCGTACAATTTTACATTCACAGTGACAGTCCGTGAAAGTTCTTTTTGTTTTGCTAGTTAGTACATGATATAGTCAGTGGTTTAGATCTGTGCCAATCTAGTAGATACATACTAGTATCTATCTGGTTATGGCTTTACTTTCAATGTTCAAATGATGTTGAACATCTTTTCAAACTCCTCTCATTTTTATTTTAATGGTGCTAGAAATTTAACCTAGGACCTTCACACTGAGATACATTCCCACCTATCTGTTTTATTTTTTGTTTTGAAACAAGAACTCATTAAGTCATGAACCTCCTCAGCCTAGGCTCAAACTTGAAATCCTCCTAACTCAGCCTCCCAGAGTTCTGGTATTCCAGGTTTGCACCATTACACCCTGCTTCAGCCTTCTTTAGTATTTTGTTTCTGACTTGCTGATTATATGAATTTTATATGACATTTTAAATTTTCCAGTTTGCCTATTATTTTTCATTTCTCTAAGTTGTTTGCATTTTTATATATACCTCACCTTTTTTCATAGTGTCAGTTTTGCCCTCTGTAAATTTCTATTTCTTACATACTTTATTTTAGAGTACCTATTGTATCATCCTTTCAGATTGCCTAGCATCTTACAAATTAGGATTTCTTCCTTATGGTCGTTGTATGTGTTAAAGTTTGTTCTTGATAGATTATTACTCATGTGAGTTCCTCTGGTTGTAGGTTTATCTGTTCTGTGTGGTCTAACTTGAAAAATGGCCCTTGAGACCAGGGCCGTTTAAACAATTCAGGATGTACAGATTTGAACTTCCAGCAAGAAAGAGAGCAGGAACCCATATTTGAAATTATCATGGAACTCCAATGAGCTTCAATAGGCATTAGTTTTCTTTTCTTTTCCTTACTTGTGAGATATTTTTTTCTAGTATAACATTTGTATAAAGATGTAACATTTAAGGTCCAAAACATTTTTACAAGTTTCCTTTGAAATCACCATTATATACAAGCTCATGACCTTAACTATTAAAATCTGGACTTTAGATTACTGATTTCCATACCACTAACCCCACACATGCACATACACACACACACATGCACACACACAAACATATACACACACACACAAAAAAAAAAAAACTAGGGAAACAGCAACAACACTCATATGCTAACTATTCTGATTTTTAATTTGGGATACCTTTGCTCTCTATTTTTTTGGATTTTGCTTCCTTTGTTGTGTTTATTCTCAAGTATATCTTATTTCTAGATGTACAAATATTTCAGTTTATATTTTTATTTAATTGCCAAAACAAAAAATGATCTTACTGATAGTGTATAATTGTGGTCATGAATTATGATGTGTCAATTTGACTCGAGTAAGGACTGCCTACCAGACTAGTAATGCTTGGGGTGTGTGTGTGTGTGTGTGTGTGTGTGTGTGTGTGTCTGATTTATATGCAAGCCAGCAAACTGAGGGGTAAGAAAGACTACCTTGGATGATGCTAGCACCAAGTGATAGTCTCTGAGCTTAGCTAAGATAGAAAATGCAGAAGGAAATGATTCCCTTTTTGGAAGCACTCCAGTCTCCACCACTGCCCTTCAGCACTGATTTCCAGTTTCTTCAGCCTTCTAACAGACTCTTCAGCCGTCCAGTACAAACTGGCATCCCTGATTCTACACTGAGCTTCCGGGTTGGATCCTCTAACCCTGCAGCAGCGAGGCAGCCATTTTAGATTCTTCTGCCACTGGTCCCACAGGCAGCCATCTCAGTGGACTGTGAAACAAAGTAGTTTTAGGCAATTCCATGTTTCATCAGCACATTTCTGTGCCACAACTGTAATCTGTCTTATTCCCTTGTCCTTTTGTATCCAGTTTCTCCTGAATTGGAGAATTCTAACGTGGTTTTTGCCTATTTAGAAGCAAATTTCCCTGAGCAACTCTAAAATCTATTTTCTTTATAATTAATAATCAGAGAAATAAGTCACTAAAATAAATTATGTGGTTTTCCTCATGTCCATGCCAGATGTTCCAGGTTAGGTTCTGATGAGTATCTGCATATTCTGCAGCAAATTTTTCAGTGACAGGAAGCACACTGGTGATTGTGAGGGCTGGATTACAGGCCCATCCTGCAGTGGAACCAGGTGGGGTCCATCCCATTTGAGCTAAGTAGGTGGGTCTGAACCACCCACAAGAAGCAGAAAGGAAGTGAGTGCACACCAGAGTGGAAAAGCTGCCCATTATGCTGTGACATCCACAGAGAGAATTAAATAGTGATGTCTCTGACATCCCACAATGCTGAAAACTCTAACATTCATAGTGTTCTACTAGATTGTTTATTTGATAATCACTTTACTTCTTTCAGCCCTTCATGATCAAATTAATATTTTTTCTTTCATGCTTGCACTCTTGGACCCATTGTAATGTAATCCATTGTAATATCCATCAAATAATTATAGAAAACAAGGCAAAGAATTAAAGAGGAAAAGAAAAATGAAGAGAGAGAGAGAAAAAAAACACCTAGGCTGTGAGACTTTTGAACATCACACCAAATTAATGACAAAGCTGGCAGTAGAACTTAGTCTCCTCAGTCTTCATCAACTGCATTTCATTGTTACATGTGTTTTCTTAAGTGACAACAGAAATATTTGTAAGGCTGGCTCTAAAAGTAAACACTAATGATACTACAAAATGAAGGAAAGAAATTTTCTTATTGCAATAGTTTATGGAAAGCATTAGCTTTAAACATGGTTTGTTTCAGAAGTTATGCTTTAAGCTGCATTTCTTTGCAATCTAAATTTCCCTTTCTCTAGGTTCAGCATTGTCTTGGGGTTGTTCTTCTCCAAATAGCAATAGGGTTGTGGATACCCCTGACCGCAGGTCCTTTCATTGTAATGTGCAATGAAAGATTAAGTGTCTTCTTCAAAAGATGCAAACAAAGAAAAACCATAATTTTAATGCTCAGCATCACCAATAAATGGTCCACAGTACTTTAGAGGTGTTGACTACATGCCCTTTCATGAAAAATCTCTCTTGGTCCAGAAGGATGCACATTATTGTTTGATTAACTTCAGCAAGCGATGCTCTTCTATGTAGTGATCCCCAAATTCATGTGGTTCAAAATATAATGTGTCATTGCCAGAGGAAGTCTGGAGAATGTTAACAAGAAGAAGCACAAAGGAAGAGTGGAAACACCACTACCACCAGTTTTAAAACTGTTTTCAACTGAGAAGTATGAACTGTATGTGAAGACGAGGACTGAGGCTTAGTCAGCCCATCTTCCCATGATGCACCACCCATTAGTTATTTGTGTTTTACATCGCGTAACTGTGCTGCTGCCTCTGATACTGACTTTCCCAAGACAGATCAAAGTTCCTCTATGACTAGCCTTTTTCTTTCAAAACTGTGCTCTCTACAACCACTCACATGGCGTTTGAATCATGTATGATGAAAGCTCATTTTGTACTTCTAGATCTGATAATATGTTTAATTTGGCTCACAGAATATCAACTTCAGCAGTCTCTCAATCAATTGCTAAAATTTATTTCACATATATACTATTTTATAGATAGGAGTCTCCAGTGGGGTGTGATGTTCTCTTTCCTTTCTTTCCAGATCTGGCATTCCATGCTTTCAAATTCTTGTTTTCCTTTCTGTGAATGCAGAATGTCTGTTTCATCTAAAGTAGAACAGACCCAACTGGGTACACTTCGTACTCCACACAGCAGGGAGACAAGGAAGTCATTAATAAACTGCAGTCCGTTTCCCCCTGCTGACTCCTGCTGGACCAACATAAACTCCACCACTGTTGATGTCAACAAAGCACACTCAACAAAAGGATCAAGCACTGCTATTCGCAAAGTTATCTGCAAGGGATTCATTTCTACATGTAGTTTTGAAAACTTGTCAACATACCGCAGCCACAGAACCACTGAGATTAACCAGATGCGCGAATCTAGCTGGCCCTGTTGCTTCCCAGAGGAAGCCTCAGCCAAGATTTTCAAATCTCTGACCTTATTCTCACCCTCTGACAACAGAAGCAATAATCCAAAGTGTTTCGTCTTTCTTGTATCTTGGCTCAATTTTTTCTACAGATGTGTAATATCTATTTTTATGATTTTTCTTCTTCCACTTTTTCTATCTGCTATCAATTTTCTTTCTTGGACTTTGGTGAAAGGAAGAAAATGCTTTTCCTTTAATACCTGAGGGATGGTAGGCTTGAAAGATAAGACATCATCTTGGCAGGGGAACTGAATAAGGAGGGTGAGCTATAATACCTTACAGATGTAGAATACTTGGGTTCACAAATCTCTTGGGTGCATATACTCCAATCTCAGGAAGATCCAGTGGGCAAGAAGGTCCAAGACATCAAAGTTATGTGTTTAATGTCACGTGTGTGGCAAGCAGGCATCACCACACATCTAACACTAGCTTCTGTGTCCTTCCACAGCTGCCTTCCTGCACACTGTGCTGTTACCATTCTATGCAATAAAGAAAAACAAGCAGTTCTTCACTGATGTTTTTACCTGTGGGTTTCATTTATTCGATTTGCTGTCATGTCTTCTATGCTGTTAAATAAAGTGCTATTATGTCATTTCTGTTTCCCAGTGATTTTGCTTCAAAATCATGGCCTCAGTTCCTTTCATAGACAAATAACTCACCTATTCCAAGAATTCCAAAATTGTAGGAATTCTAAAGGCACATACTGAATCTATTACTTTAGGGTGCTGAGTCATCAAAGTTACCTACCCAGTGAGAGAGCTCAGAGTCCAAGGTCACCTGTGAGATAAGCCATTTTAAGGTTAAGTGATGCAATATGTACACTTTGTGTAAAGAAGTGTGTTAGAGGGAGCCTGTGAAGACTTGTTATCTGAAATTACAACAGTGAGAGCGAGTGCTTCATGTTTGCTACCTTTAAAAACACAAGGACTCAAATTAAAGCTAGAGGTGATGGACATTGACCTAAAGCTGAATCCCTCAGGTCCCCAGTGTGTTGATTATCCATTCATCATTACATGGAAGCTGCAGTTGCTCAAACGGGATGACCTCCTGGTGCCTAAGGATGACCTCCTGGTCTGTGCCAAGACTCTCAGGATTCTTACCAGTTCTCATTTCCAAAAAAAGCATTAGAATTGAGCTTGAAAGGTCCAAATGCATATTGTTGCTTCAGGCCATCAGTATCAACTTTGGTCCCCCTTGAAGGAACCTGAAAGTGTATTAGAATATGCACATCTGTGGGGAAATTGGGAAAGCTACAATCTGACCTTCTCATAACATGGTCTGCCTGGTGCCAGTTGCACAAAGCATGAATGAGATTTCTCAAGAAGTCTATTTAGATCCATGACACAGTTTGTTGAATGAGGCAGAAAAAAGCTATAGATCTATTCTTGTTAAAAAACTTGTTAGTGTATTTTATTCTTCCAGAAGCCTAGTTAAAATATAGAAGGAAATAAACAATGATAACTCACTAAACAATGTCTCCATCCCTTGTATCTTACTACCTTTCACAATAGAGAAATAAACAAATCAAGCATTTGTTTACCAGACTCTGTGCAGATAGGTTTGACCATCTGTCCCAGTTTTGGTTTACCAGGTCACTGGAGGATACTATACCTGCAGCATTTGTCCTGGGAAACACTTTAATGCTTGAGGATTGATAGATGTCCCTGTAATCTACAAGGAAATAGGGAGGATAAATGTGAATTTTCTTAGTTAAACCAAAAATGACAATGAGATCTCTACTGATAAGATTCATCATTTTTCTGATGCTCAGGTTGATCTTCCAATTTAGAAAATTTTGTTCTGGAAAATCTATCTTTTCCCATTCATATCTCTATCACATATATGATTTGAGATCTTCATTTTGTCATTGTAAAGTGCTCTTCCTGTGTTCATCAACAACTGAGCTTGGAACATACCCCATAGGGTCACATATCATGGGTTAAGAAATAAGTTTCATGTCAGCCATAGTGGTGCATACCTGTAATCTCTGCACTCAGGAGGTTGACACAAGAGGATTGCTGTGAGTTCAAAACCAGTTGGGGCTATATAACGAGTTCAAGACCAGCCTGAAGTACATAGCAAGACCTAGAAAGAAAGAAAGAAAGAAAGAAAGAAAGAAAGAAAGAAAGAAAGAAAGAAAAGAAAGAGAAAAACAAAGAAAGAGAGAAAGAAAGGAAAAGAAAGCTTCATTAGGTAAACTCACATCACAACCTGTGGTGTGGTTGTAGGATCACTGGGTGCACTCCTAGGGTAATCACCTTGAGAACAGTGATATTAAACTTCACCCAACATTCAGGGATAAACTCTCTTCTAGGAATAACTACTCTTATTTATATTCAATTTTTAGAACCTTGAAAGTAATTTGTAGAAGTTAGGAAGCAATTCTGCTTTAGCCCATCAACACTTTTGTGAAGAATCGGAGTCGGAGTCTTCATGCCCTGGGGTAAAAATGACATTTTGTGTTTTCCACCCATGAAGACAAATTAATCCAGAAACCTTTAAGGGTATGTTACACTGCATGCATAATTTAATTTATTTTTTTGTTTCAGGGATTAAACTCATGACCTTGCACTTGCCAGGCAGGCACTTGTGCTGCTGAGCTGTATCCCCAGACCTGCATAAACTAATTTAAAACAAGTTTTGATTGGGCATTATGGCAGTATTAACTTGAATAAGCAAAAGTGATACTTCAAAAATGCATACACAATCACAAGGAGATGATTTTTGCATAATATTATTGGAAGAGATGTATGGGGAAGGTGAGACCTAAGATCAGATGGCCCAATAACGTGAGGAATATGTTAAACATCCTTTTTTAATGCATCAAAATTAAAGAAATGTCTATAGTTTATGAGAAAAATGAATTTCTATTGGTCTCCATAACATTTAGAAATTCTGCTTGTTCTTGTCCTTTCTTATTTTAATATTGATACATGCCAAATGTAGCTGTAATTCCTCACTTTGACATAATATGTGTATATATATATATATTTTTTTCCTTTGGATACTTCTGCTTAAATTAAAATTTCAACTACAAGAAAAAATACATACAATTTTATAGGTATACTAATATTTAAATAGTATGAGTACTCGGGCAATATATTTTCTGCAGTAATGTAGCAATTTAGAACATAATTATAATTTATTTTAAATAAAATTACAATGAATCTTCTTATATACATGTGATTTTTCTAAAGGAACATTTTTATGAATTATACAAATCACTCAACTGACTTCATAAATCATATGCACAAATATACTTCTACTCTATGTACATTTTATTAATTGTATCCTTGGAATCTTTCTTATTTTTTAATGTAATATAAGTAGATATCAATAAAGAAAATATGAAAAAAATTCTTACTTCTGTAAAAAAAAGTCACAGCAAAATAACGAGAGAATAATACTACATATACTGTGTATCACGTGCTTGAAAGAATGTCCCAGCTGTAACAGAGTACAAGTCATAAACAAGAAAGATTCTCTCCTACAAAGAAGAAACAAACAAATATACGGACAAAACTTTCTTTTAAAAAGTCAGACATTTTCAAGAAAAGAGTCCATTGATCTTGAGCAGCTATAATGCAAACCGCTGGGTGTGTGCACATGTGTTTGTGTGTGTTATGTGTAGTATGTGTGTGTGCATGTATGTGTGATGTCTGAGATGTGTAGAGTGTGTATACATACTGTAATTCCCCTAATTGTCCTAAGAAGCTAATAAGGAAGCAATATATATATATATATATATATTCAGAGAAGCAAGAATTCTTTAGGAACAGATTGGTGTTCTATACATTATTTCAAGATTCTAGATTGAGTCAGGGATAAACAAAATTTAAGGAAAACCTTATAAAGGAGTGACATAATTACAAATCCAGTTTATATATTTTTAAATTACAAAAGCATGAATTTTAGATCCAATCCTATCAAGCAATTCAACTGGCATTTATATCTGAAAATACATTGAGTCTAGATAATGTAGAAAACATAGATTTAGATATAAATATATCCAAACAGATGCACATTAGATACATGTATGTATATATGTGTGTGATTCATGTCACTTCTTAAATTATTTTGATTTAGAATGATAATTTTGAGTTAAAAAATCCACACAGTCACAATATATATTTGATAAGTTATTTCAATATCATAATCCAATTATCAAATACTTATAAAACAAAGTTAGAATGCATATAATGAATTGCTATAAATTTCTTCTTCTTCTTAATTTTAAGACACATTAGTATATCAATATTGCTATCAATCTTATTGAATATACCTCATAGTGGACTATTATAAGTTAATTGATACTGATTAATTGGCAAAAAATATTTCGATTGCTATTTCAAAGTCTGAATTATTTGTTTTAAGGAAAGGTTTCAAAAGCAATAAGATGCTTATCTTTTTTAAGATAATAATATATCTGTATTTCTTGTTCCTATGCCGTTATTAGAAATACCTTTAACAGTATCTTTCAAAACCACTGTGATTCATTTGAACACTGTAGAAAGCCATTTCAGCACATGCGATGATGCAATTTAAATACTTTGAAACAAATGTTGATGATAAATGCCAAGCTTTTACAGATTCACAAAAGCTATTTTACATTTAAAAGTTCCAGAAAGAATTTATGTTTCCATTTCCCCTCAGAGACAATTCTGTTGAAAGGCTTTAACTATCACCAAATTTTGGATGGCGGTCAACCTAAATTTTCTCTTTATTAACTTGGAGTGAATCAGGCTTTCTGATCTCTGCCTGAGCATTTCTGCTCAGCCTTGATATTTACATCCTGTAAGTACTTGTAAACAATTACCACATCCCCTACTTAGTTGTCGGTTAGCCAAGCTAAACAGATTGAGCTCTTTTAATCTTTTCTCATAAATCAATCTCTCCATTCCCTTAATTACTCCTGATGTTCAATTTTGAACATATTCCAATATGCTCATCATATTTCTAATACTCGGTTTCCCAGAACCAAAGTAGTTTTGTTTTTTTAATGGATTCATGTTAAAATTATGCTTATTCAATTGAAATAACTACAGCGGAAGATGTTTCCAACAGCATTCGGCTCTCTGTATGACTGCATGGTGCGGAAACCTGACCCTCAGCATTCTCATTATCAAATGTGTTCCTGGTTCCTGCTGGCTGGCCTTGTGCCAAACCACAGGGCTAGGAAATGAGAAGGGAGAGTAATGGCTTTAAGATTGTGTGGGATGGGCGAGAAGACTTCATCTAAATTAAAACAGAATAAGATACAGTTTCATTTTGTAAACAGGAAAATGAGTTAATTTTCACATTATCGCACATTAGCTTGGTAAAGAATTGGCTTATTAATATGGCAGGCCAACACTTAGCTATGCCCCTCAACTCAATTCCTATGTGAACAAAAGTTCTACTACTATTCTTGTCATGGTGGCTGTTTAAAAAAAATCCTGCGTCAGTAATCAGAGACAATGCTTTAGGTTTCAAATTAATCTCTTGTGAATTTATCACAAACATTTAACAACATGAGAAAGAAAAAGAAGCACGGTTGGAATTGGTTGGAGGCATGAACACAGGGGTGAGTCTACTGCTTGTCATGTGATCTCCCTCAGTCCCCAGAACCCTGGAGGCAAAAGTTGTCAGACAAAATCTAGAAGGAGTTAAAAGACCCAGAGAACTTTTGGGCTGGGAGGACAGCTTGCCACAAGAGTACAAGCGTGCTTTTTTAAAATGTCTAGAACAATATTAGAAGTATTAGCACTATACAAATGTTTTGATGACCCAGAAAAAGGGTTATATCCGTTTAAATAATTCACTAGCATAACTTGGAGACCCAAGCATAATGAGAAATGAAAAAATGGTGCATGGCAAAGATATATACAGAATGGCACAAAATCTCAAAGCCATATTGGGGTATCAATAGTCCACTAATTATTTCTAAAAGCCTGAGGACAACATTTAAAAAAAATAATATTTCTCCCATGCTTCTTTCATTCTCTTGCATAGTTTACCGGGACTTTGTGGAGGTTTTGATCGTTTGTTCAACAGGTCCACATTTATACAAATCATGTGAAATATTAATTATTATTTCAGAGCTTGATAAAACCATGAATACTAGCTAGATAACAGGCAATTATCAAAGAAGGTAATAATTTCTACCTCACAGGTGAAGAGAGCTATAAGAACACATTGTTGATGTTTCATTGTCTCAGTGTAAGATTTTAAGATACACAAGACACATGTCTACTCTCGGTTACTTATACTTTACTGTTTCTGAAGGTCTTAGTTTACGTCAACTCAGATGTAGAACCTGAAAGATTCAGATGTAAATACAGTTACCCTTTTTACTTAAGTTTCTGTATACCTGAATTCAGCTATGAATCAAATTTATTTTTTAAAAACTTGCATCTGTCATACATATGTATATATATGTATATACATATTCCTTCCTTGTCACTATTTCATAAGAAAAAACAATATGACAACTACTTACATGCCATTCACATTCTACTACATATTATTCAGAGTATAGAAATTATTTCAACAATGCAGGAGGATGTTTGTGGGTTATATGTGAATACCATGGTAGTGTTTGTAAGAGCCTTGAGCATCTACAGATTTTATTACATAAGGCCATCCTTGAACCAATCCTAAGCAGATAGTAAGAGAAGACCCTAGCTGATCTTAGAGACAAAGATCCAAAAGAGAGTAGTTGAGTTTATGATCCTAGTAAGCCTAGGGCAAACTGGAGTTAGGAAGCTAGACAGGGAAGGCAAACCAGCCGGGAGGGGTTTCCCACCAGCAATTCTGCTACTGGTGCTCTAGCACTTTTAATCCTAGCATGAGATTCTGAAGCCAGAGTACAAGACACACTTCTGAGAGCCCCCACTGTGGAGATGAAAAACCAGGTCAGTCCTTGGAAAACTAAAAACAAGTCCGGGTGGGGGTCTGGCTCCTTGGTGGTATCTGGTGTCTCCTGTCACCAGTGACCAGAGAAGGGAACTAAATGGAAACTAAATATGCTGTGGATCCCCACCCGTGTCCCTTGTGTGTCTTTGGCAGGCTTAGTCTGTGTCACCCTATTCAGGAGACAGTGTTGATTCTGATTCGCTATCCTAGTCAGAACAGTTTCAGGGCTTTTATTTTTCTTCTCCTGTCATTATGGTTCTTCATCCACAGGTAAGGAAGCCAATGCCAGTGAGGCCCTGAGGTCGTGAATGTATCCATCTTGATCAGGCATCAGGATGGAAGTTAGTATCTTGCTGGATTGGTTCTGCACACTCACCGGACAACTCGTGATTCAGACACGGGCTGCAACAGCGTCTATTACCTGGGTTCCACAGCTCCCCGCTCTGAACAGTGTTCATGGCACAGTGGTGTCAGAATCATTTCCGGCTCTGGGTCCAACAATGTCGGTAGTTCCCTTACAGTCCTCTGCTTACTCTTGTAGACAGGGTAAGCTGTAGTCCCGAAGGAAGAAACGAAGAAAGTCTGTGCACACTTAGTGTGGTATCACAATGCAGAGAGGTAGCTGCTTTCCCTCCCTTCCATTGATAGGGCTGAGCGCTGCCTGGAACCCAACTGGAGAAGAGTTGTTTATTTTATTTTATTTTATTGTTTTCCATTTTGCTATTGGACATTGGCCGTGAGTCCACCTGCTCCTCAAGATCGTAAGAACATGTTTATCTTTCCGCCTTTCCTCTTGCCTCCCCAGTGCCCGTGACCCACCATCACAGATTACGGGGTGAGGCAGTGGTCATCATTTGCCTTCCTGGACTCACTACTCATTTGACAATTTGGGATTGTTCACACCTTGCCTTTGTTGTCACGTGCAGCTGCTGGCCGTATCATCACCCTCAACACTGAGACTGTTTCTTTCCATCTAGCCTGGCCCAGCAAGGAGAGATGGCACTGAACTTCTCAACAGTGCCAGAGCCCTCTTACATCTCATTCCTCATTTTTTATTTAAAGAACATTTTTGCAATGGCTTTCAGGGCACATGGCCACTTGGTGAGTTTTCAGATTTTACTGAACATATCCATGCTAGAATGTTTACAGCATCTAACCTTTTCATCCTCACAAAATATCTTTTCACGACTGTTCAATCATTTTGCCCTTATTCTTCCAAGTTTACAAAGCAATCAATCTAGCGCATTAAAGTTGACTCCCGATGGCCATAACAGTGCAGCAAATATGAGGAATAGTGGACTGTGTAGGTCCCTCCAAAATTCATCTTTTAAGATCCGAACCTCTAAAATGATAGTCTAGGAAGTGAGGCATTTAGAAAGTGGTGAGCTCCTCAGGATGGACCCCTTGTGCACGGGATTAGTTATTTTACAAAAGAGATCCCAGAGAGTGCTGCTGTGTATATTGTGTGCCTTTCTCCCACGCAATACACACAGCAGGAAAGCAGGTCTGTGCCACCTGGAGGACTGTCTTCACCAGAATCCCAACGCCCGACACCCTGATCTCACATCTCCAGCCTCCAGCACTGTGTCTAGCCGTTTCTGTTGTGCATAAGCTTCACAATCCCAGACCCTACCGAACCATCCCAGGCAGGCTTTTCCAGTCTTTGAGCACAGGTTTCACATCCCTTCTGTGAAACATCCTTTCTTCCGGAAGCTAGGCTAGCCCTTCCGCTGGGGCATGCTGAACTTTCCTTCCTGTCCCTGGTACGGAGCAGTGAGAAGTGGGGAGGTGCACTGGGAAGGTGGGGAGAGACTTTCAATGGGAAACGTCTTCTCCTGAGCCCTGTCTTTTAGGTGGGGTGATTGCAAGGTCTGTGCACAGGGGATCCTGCTATTTCCTAACGAGTGGGACTGACCGCTTTTTAATTTTTATTTATTTTTTAGTTTGAGTGACCATGTCTGAATCATGGGAATCTGGGTGCTCAAAGTTTTCAAGCACACCCACCTAGGTGTCTCCACTGGATGCCCAGGGGCCCACTGATTTATTATCAGTGTGCTTTTCGTTTCTGCTTTGTTTTAAATTCTGCAAATTTCTACCTCATATCCTGGGTCTGTTTCTCCAACCATTCCATTCTCTGGCTACAGAAGATAAACGTATCTTCATGGATCTGCATATTAATTATGCAGAATGTTGTTTCATGGTAGCATTTTCGTAGATGCAAATAGCACACTTTGATTATATCCCCCGTACTGTCCTCTCTCATTCCCACAATGGAAGCTTCTGACTTGCACTTCGTGCCCTCAGCTGGTAGGTAGACTAAGTCTGCACTTTCATGCCTTTGATATGTTGATCGCTTTAACTGCAACCAAATTACTTACTCCACAGCCCTCTGAATTTCCAGGGTCTCCATAAATCTGAAATGTTAGAGATTCTGCATGAGCAGGTCAAGCCCATCCGTACTCACCAGGATGGAGTTTCTCACTGCTGTGCTGGTTGAGGACACTCCTGTGTGGCCCTGTCTCCTAACAACACCAAAGGGTCCTCGCGGGCCTCTTGCTGGCACGTGGTCAAGTTTGAATCTCATTCTGAGGGTTGACTTCCTGTCAGTTCAACTGCGACATCATATCTGAGGTTAATCACCTCTAACATGCAAGTGGAAATGAGGACTCCAGTGCAAGGAGTTTAGTCTGAAAAAGATTTCAAAAATTATCAGCAAGTGATGGGAAAGTGATGCAGCGTGGGGAAAAGACTTAAAAGTTTCCTATCAGTCAATTTGCCCCCATGAGTATTTTTCCCCACTAGGGAATACCTATAAATTATAGTCAAACTGCATCCCAGAATTGCTGACTGAAGGATCAAGAAAGGAGAAGAATGCATACCAATTTTCATTAGTCTTTTGTTAAAATGACATTAATTTGGGGACACATCAGTTCTCTGATACTTTTAGGCATGAACTTGTACTTTAGAGACTAGAGAAAATCTGCAGGCAAAGAGAAAGATGCACAAGCATTTGGAAGCTGGATGGATGGGCTAGGAGTAGGAAAGACAAGGTATCCTAATGGGACACTGATGCCAGCTATATTTGGATAAAGGATGACCTGAAATAGAAAACTAGTTTTTTCTCAGATAATAACCTCATAAACTTGGTCTTCTGGCATACTACCTTAATACACGTTTAGTCATCATTTTCCTATTGCTGTTGAAATTTCCTTCCTGTAGACCCTTCTTGCAATAAACAGGTCATTACAAACTCATTTCATGTATTCTATTTTTATTTGCCTTATCTTGTTATGAAAATTACTATGATTTATAAAATTTCAACAATTTGTTGGAAGAATAATATAAGCATAAGCACAAATATGCTACAACTTCAAAAATATTACAATTTCTTATTGTTAGGTAGGAAGGCATAACCAAATGGAGAAGACTCAGAAGGCTGGATAGACAGAAAAATGAGTTGAGAGTTAAGAATAGTGATTCATATACACCAGGGTACCACTGTTCCTGGCTTGTAGAAAGCACACACACACACACACACATACACACAGGTGCTCATATATGCACACATACACAGAAACATATGAATCTTAGTGTGTGATGTGTACAGATATTTATAAGAATTACATATCATTTTTGTGGAAAAATTGTAAATATTCATTATAAAAGGAGCATTATACTATCACCAACATGCAAAAATGTATGTACAGCTATGTACACCCACATGACTTTTCTCAAAATAAGGAGGCTTCAATATCCAGTTCAAGACAAAAGTACCATCTGTTAAGATGGATTATTAAAAAATACACTTGTACATATATAGATAGCGATATATGATATGTGTTGTGCGCATATTTAGATCAATTGTTTGCAGGGAATGGCATGAGGATATGTTCAGAAATTTTTACATATTTATGTATATATTCTGCTATATAAATAAAATATAAACATCAATAATTATGTACATGGTTATTTATAACTAAATATATATAACTACCTACAAACATTTACCATTACTAAGTTCTCTTAGATTTTATCTTTGAGTATTAGAAATCCACTGTAGAAATTTCAAAAGACTTGGAGTTCCCAGTAAGGGACAGATCTGACAGAACAAGGACAGTCACTGCAACACAGGGCCTGTTATCTAAAAGATTTACAAACTCCAATTAGGCACCTGCATGTCTGTTGTGACTTGTGTCTAGATGTCCCCCAAAGCCTCATGCAGTCATGGGGGTCAGGCTTTCCAGCGGTGGCTGGATCTAGAGTGTGTGGTGCAGGAATCAAGGGTGTGTGATTAGTAAATCAGGTCACTGATTGGTTTGGCATAGCTCTGGCTAGGATTAAGGGTGTGAGTGCTCTACCTGCCCTAGGGTGGGTAGCCTGCATACAAGGAAAGGGGCAGAAAGTTGTTAAAGTCCCTTGTTGCTTTTGCTACCTTGAGTGTGCCATGAATGGTCTCCTCTGTGGTGCCCCTCTGCCAAGCTCCTCTGCCTTGGAGCCAGCCGACTATGAACTGAAACCACTACAAACCGTGAATCAAACAAACCTTTCCTCCTTTAATTTAGGGTGTCGGATATTTTGTCTCAACAATGAGAAAATAACTAACACAAGCTCATACCTCCAAAATTTTTCCCATATACACAACACTCAAAAAACAAAGAGCTGAGAATTAGGGTAGACTTGGTCTTTTCATGATAACATACTGATTACACACTTCTGCCTCAACCTCTTGCCCCCTACAGCATGAGATATAAATACAAAAACTGTGGTGGACAAGGACCAGTGCAACAGAAGCTATAGCGTCTGAAGCAAGATGGGTGTAAAGAGCACTAGAACACCTGGGTGCAGTGGAGGTGAAACTCTGGAAATGCTGACTGTCACCACTGGTAACTGCAGGCATTTAGTGGGGAAGGGTCAGGAATACTGCTAAATATTCCACAGTGTACCAGGCAACCCTCAACACAAACCATCATTTCACCCACAATGTCAATGATGTCAAAAAATCATGTTGCAATCCTGTAAAAAGTGTGACAATGGATAGTCATGGTGTTGCATAAAGAATCATTAGATGATGTTTCAGGAAACCTCCAAGAATCACTGTTTTTCAGTGATTCAGGAGAAATGTGTTTCAGCTCACATAACCATGCAATGCAAGTGATTTTGAGCACTAAACAGGAAACTTTCCTCTCTTGATGGATCCAAGGATTCCATTTCTGTCCTTCGGGCTCTACATCAGGCTCTTCCTCTGTAGTATGCTGAATGAAAGGGGGTGAACGAGGCATATCAGCTTCTGAGAAATGCTGCCCAGTACTCTATAGGCAGTCTTAGTTACAAGAGACTTAGGATACTTTGTTCCTGAATATGCAGCTTCAATTCCATGCTACTTCCTCCCCATAAGCAGGTCATGTAATCTGTGAACAGCTAGCTCAGTTGAAAAGCCTTCTGCTGCTCTAAAAACCAAGTAACTGTATCCCTTTCTTTTCCATACATGGAAGCATTTTCCCTTCTTCCCCAGGCAGACAGATAAAGCCACCATCCAGTGTCTGTGTATCCACAGCCACGACCTCCAGTCATAGTTTAGCATTTTCATCAGTTCTAGGTGAAGTGTCTTTACCATTGCAATCCAGACCCAAAACAATGAGCTGTAGCTAACAATGGGTAATAACCGAGAGTTACTGGTCCATCTGCAATCCTATTAGGCAAGCACGCAGGACCCACTATCTTTGCACTGGGAAAAGTTTCCAGATATGTCCCAGAATCAGTTCTCTACAAGGAAGTTACTCGCTCACTACAAAATGCAAGCACTCTTCTAGCTCTCTGTTCCCTCACCCACAGAGGTTCTCCCTGTCCAGTTTATTCCTAGACACACTGAAAATAGACATTGTGAGTTTGTTCTTTTGGAGGACGGCTTTCTTGACCTGATTCTTGGCTCTGGGATGAGACTAACGGATTCTTTGGAAATAAAATCCCTACAAACCTTTAACTTTCTTATCTATGGGCTCTTGGTTTCAAAGGCCAATAAGTCCAGGTAAAGCCATTCTCTCTTTTTAATTCTCAAATCTGGTCTGTTTCTTTTCCTGTAATCATAAATATTTTTTCTGACATAAGTCAACTTTTCAAATCATCACTTTGAAACTATTTAATACAATTTGGTAAGAAGGAAACAACTGTTTCCACAACAGTTCAGTTTCTCTGTTAATGTAATAATTCTTAATGCATCTCGTTGTCCGAAGTTGCTTTGTTTTGTTTTCCTTATTTTTAATTTGTTCAGTCTTATTTGTTTCACTGTTTAGGATTCAGTCAGACTCAACTTTTTCAAGGTCCCACATTTGTTCACTTTGCTTCTGGACTTTATTTCTAAACTCAAATAGTTAACTCCTGCCCAATTTCATCTCCCAATGCATCAAAAAATGACGACCATGCAGAACTAATAGCTTTCTAACCTCATATCCTAAAGCTGTGAGCTTGGGCTGGCAGGAGGTCTGCATTCCACATTATCAGAACTGACAGCTACACTAAAGCATCACTAAACACACACGATGGCAAAACTTTAACTTCTTATACTGGTTATCACTTTCCTGATGGTTCATGACTTGATTATTAAGATAGGATTGCCTGTTTTACTTCCTTACATATTTGTAATTCAAGTTCTTGGAGTACAAATAAGGCATGACAATTGCACATAGACATATCGTGGTGCAACAATTTTGAAAGTTTAAAAACTGCTAAAAGACACACATTGAAAAAAGTAATATGTCATTGTTATCAATCATTTTCTATTTAAAAACCTAAGTATCTCCTTTAACTACATAGTTTATTCCTTTAAATGGCCAAAAGAAGTAACTAATAATATTATTGTTGGAACCCTGTTCTGTATGATTATAGTGGTACCTACAAGAGTAAAAGATGCACAATGTTCTCTTTGTAGACACTGAAGTCAAAAAGACAAGAAAGATTGTCAAAATGCCAACCCATGATAATTTGGATCCTTTTCCTATAGACAGCTGATAAGTGAAATTCATGGGAAAAGCCAAATTTACTATATTATATTTGTAAGCATTTTGAGTATATACCACAAAATTTGTTTAAATAGAAACCTACATGTAATTGAGGATATATAAATCTGGACTGCAAGGCAATTAAATTATGACCATATATACATACACGTGTACAAAAAACAGTAATATGGAGCCATGTGATGTGAAGAATGGAAAACAGAACAAATTATAAGGGATTACTGTTTCTAGATATGGGTAGAAAAGAACAAATCTTAAATCTTTAAACTATGAGCTTTAACATTAGAAAGGGAGAAATCACATTTAGAAAAGGTTTTGGACAAATAGGTGCTAAGTGACTGATAAGTGAATTCTATAATAAAATAGACATGAGTAAGACAGAAACAGATGAATTTACAGTAAAGTTTTAAAGTCAGACTGCATGGTGATAGGCTGATGGAGGAGCCTCTAGAGCCCCAACAGAAAGGGTACTGGGGTTCACTTAGCAAACTCTCTCCCATAGCAAACTCTCTCCCATGGCTTTTCCTTGAGTGCAAATGAGCAACACTGGGAGCAGATCAAGAGGACTGAGAATGAGCTTCAGAGAGGGGAACCAGGGCCAAAGCGGGCAAAGAGGGAAAGCCGCACGCAGGTGTCGCAGTGGCCACTTACTGCTCCAGGGAAGGCGAGCTTGCCATCACCTTTGTGAGGTCACTGGGCGTCCTGAAGTGCAGGAGACCTGGGAGTCTCCACTCCTCGGGAGAAACCAGGTGCTGGTCTCAAGTGATTTCCATTAAATCTAAACCGAACTGGTCTGAAAGCAGCAGCGGAGCCTCAAACCCACTCGATCACACATGATATCGACTCAAATCAACAAATCTGACCCCTGATAAAAGTCAGAAAAATTTCCAGATGATATTACTCATTTTACCTTTTACTGTTCTTGTAAACACTTGGTAACCAATTACGTGGTGTTTAATGAAGTAAGGAAATATGACACACTCAAAATTTCAACAGAAGTAGTCACAAAGATGAGCAGTGCGTTGGAATTATTGGAGATGAACTTCAAAGTAACAACGCCGAGTATTTTAGAGGAAATAGTGAAAAAGATGGACCATGTAGGCAAAAGTGAGACATTTCAAGAAAGAGGAAACACGGGGAACATGTACATGAAATAAACCAAACGAACAAAACTGAGGGAATAATCTATAAGTTTGGAGGCTACTCAACAGAAATTATCAAGGGACGGGGTTACAGCTCAGCAGTTTAGCATCTGCCTGGCAAGTGCGAGGTCCTGAGTTGGATGCCCAGTAATGCCCTTCAAAAAAAAATTGCCAAAACTGAAACCAAAAAATAAAAGTTAAAAAAAATGAAGTACACTGCCTATAATCTGAGGAACAGGAACAAATGGTATGACACCTGCGTAACTACATTTCCAGAAGAGTAAAAGGAAAAATAGTGACATGCGAGAAATATTTGCAAAGATCATGGCTGATTCAAAAGGATCTGCTACTGATTAAAGTCAATTATACAGATATCTAATTTGTTTTAGCCTTGAACAGAAATTTTACCAAGAAAACACAGCAAGTTATTATTTATTCAAATTTTTGAAATCCAAATGTAAAAACAGAAAGTTTTAAAGTAGCTAGAGAAGAAAATGACAGACCACAACAAAGAATAATTAATAGTCGTAACCATAGTCAGGCTGAGCACAGAGCTTTTAAAGGACAGCATGAGAGTCAATAACAGAAATGAATGCAATTATTTTTAAAAACTTCATTAACATTTCTCTAAAAAAGGATTCAGAAAAGTGGAATAAATCATGGAAAAAATTTAAAATAAATGGATGAGCCATTAGATTTGAATTCAACTGTATAAATAATTACAGTAAGCCTAAAAATGTTAAAAACAAAATGAAAATATAGTTTATCAGATTGGATAGAAAAGCTAGAACCCAAGAGAATATCTTTAAAAAGAAATATGTTTCAAATATTAAAACCACAAACATGCTTTCAAGCAAAGGAATTTAAAAACATACTGTGGCAATACATACTTATCATAAGGTGGTTGATATGACTATATTACTAGCAAAAAAGTAAATTCAGTATGAACAACATTATCATATTGTTATCTGTATCATTAGAGATGAAAAGGATATTTCATAATGATCAAGTATTAATTTATAAGATAATTTTAACATTAAAAAATGTTTTCTGCTAATAGCAAAATTCCTATCTGAAGCAAAAATTGGTGGGTCTAAAAGGACAAATAGAAAATTACACAGTTAAACCTAAACACTTGTTCTTCAATTACATATAGAATAATTAGAGAACTAGGCGGTGCATAGAAAAGACTACAGCTATCAAATCCATTCCGTTTGAACATGCAATTCTAGGATAACACGCCTTCACCTCAGTCTCCACTCTGTGTGGGAAATCATGTGATAAAATACAAGACAGGTTATGAAAAAGTCTGAATAATTTCAGAGGCCTGAAATCACACAAAATGTGTCCTTCAAACACAATGGAATTGAAATAGCAATATGTTAAAATATCATCTAAGGAAGGGCATCAAGATTTGAAAATAAATTATACACAATATAAAGAACAATGAGAAGGGCTGGGGATCTAGCTCAGCGGTCTAAGCACCTGCCCGGCAAGCGCAAGGTCATGAGTTCAATCCCCGGTGCCGCAAAAAAAAAAAAAAAAAGAACAATGAGAATGAAAAAAAGTATACATTTCTAAAGAGCATAGAAATTAAAGAAAAAAAGTGAAATTATTAAAATTATTTGAACCTAAAGAAACATACAAAATTTGAAGGATGAAGCTAAAGCAAACCCTATAAGAAAATTTTTAACTTTTGAAAGCCGGGAGTAGTGGCTCACGCCTGTAATCCCAGCACGCGGGAGGCTGAGACAGGCGGATCGTTGTGAGTTCGAGACCAGCCTGGGCTACAAAGTGAGCTCAAGGCCAGCCTGAATGGCATAGTGAGACCCTGTCTCAAAAACAGGGCTGGGGATCTAGCTCAGCGGTCTAAGCGCCTGCCCGGCAAGCGCAAGGTCGTGAGTTCAATCCCTGGTGCCGCAAAAAAAAAAAGAAAATTTTTAACTTTTGATAGTAATATAGGAAAAGAGGAAATCCACAAAGTCAATGATCCATGAAGCAAACTTACTACTCTTAAAAAAGAGCAGAAATTTAAATGCAAATTAAGTAAAAGATACATAAAAATGAATGATCAATGAAATAGAGAAAATAAATAGAATAATCAACAAGACTTGAAGTTAGATGTGTAAAGATATGAATAAATGAGATACTTAGCAAAACCGATCCAGAAATGGGGCACAAGCAGGGTTAAGATAGAGAAAGAATAAAACACACTTAGTAATATCAGACCCACAATATAGAATGTCATTAAGGAACATACAGACATTAAATGGAGATATAACGTTCAATTCATTGATGCATTTATAACCCGAATGGAGCAGAAAATACAACTCATAAAAAATGACACAAATATAAAATATAAAATCTTTGTGTACATTTGAGAATTAAATTCAGGAAAACTCATTCCATGATGAAAAGTCCAAGGTTTTGCTGGTGTTTGGCCAAATATTTGGAAGAAACTGTATCAGTATGATCCATACTCATAAAACAGCAGAGTAGGGAACGTTTCACACCCATTACAATAGGTTATTGTTATGTTGATGCCCAAACCAGGAAAGGATTTTATAAGAACCTCAAGTTTTGGTTAATATTGCATATGAATATTGTTATAAAAAATTTAGTGAACCATTATCAAAATGCCTCTAACAACATGCAAAATGATAATATCTCATGATTTAGAGGTATACTGTATATTCTAGAAATGCAAGCTTGTATTACGATCAATATAATGAACCACATAGAAAGACTGAAGGAGAAATGACCGTAGAAAAAGCATGGACCAAATTCAATATTAGGCAAACGTAAAATTTTCAGATGAGCGGGTAAGATAGAAATAGTGGAAAACTTCCTTAAACTGTGAAGAGGAACTTAAAACAATAAAAATTTAGAGTTACCAACATTTCAAGAGGTGACATATCAAACATTCCTTCTTAGGATAAGGGAGCTGAAATACATATACTTACCCCTTCTGTTAAACACTGCACCACTGTTTCTACTCATTATAATAAAACAAACAAACAAAAGGCACAAAAGTTAAAAGCAAGAAGCAAAAATCCTAATTAGTATACAACAGAGAAAAATACAAGGTGTCTACATGAAAAAAGAAAATGCCAGAACTAAAAAAGTTATTTTAGCAATATGACATGATACAAAACCTAAAATTTGACTGTATTACTATGTTAACAATGAACTATGTAGAGTTTAAATCATAAAATATTTCAATAAATTCAACAGATCAGCTGTAATATCTGTATGGTAAAAAATATAAACATTCCAGACAGACTTTAGAGGAAACCTAATTTAACAGTCAAATATAACATATTCACGGTCTGGGGAAATTTACTTTTTAAATGTCTGTTAGCCTCAAATAAATTTGTATATTCAATGCAAACTAAATCAAATTTTTCAATCTGTTTACCAAAGACTAAGGTTATTCTATAAAGACAGAAAAATAGATGAAGGGAACAGAAAAAAGATGGTGAAATATAATCATAGCTTCACATATCTGGCCAATGGTTTTTCACAAGTATGAAGTTTAATTTGGGGTGGTCGTTTTCCTTTTCTTTTTTTTTTTTCTTTCAAAAAAATAACTGGATAGTTATCTGAAGAAAAAAAGTTCACAGCATCCCCCAGATCTAAACTTATTTTAAGGTAGATTGCTGAGATAAAGTTGAAAACAGATGCTATCAGGTGTCCAAACTTGAAAACAGTAGAATTTTCTCATAATCTAAAGTAGGCAAAGAACACAGAAGGAGCTACTACAAACAGAAAGTGAAAGCTGAATTTCATCAAAATCATAAAATTCTCCTCATCAAAATTATCTACAATAGGAAAATAGGAGCAACTACTCAATTCAAATTTATGGAATATTTAATAGTGCAAAACTTACAGTATATAATAGGAACAAATGGTTATCTGATCTTACATAAATGTATATGCAAAGACATTAAATATTTCCATCATCTCTATTTTAAAATTTTTAAATAGCACATGCTATTGCACTAATCATATTTTCTGTTGTTTACTTTTTGCATTACTGCAACCATCCATGACTTTTTCAGAAAAACAAACGCTAAATATTTAAAGATTAATTGTTTTTATCTGCTTCTTCCATTATAAAGTATTAGATGGTAATTTATTTACTAAACTGCTGTCATATTTCACCGAGTTTTGAGCAAAGATTTCCTTTTCATACTCAATTTTTTTCCTTTCTCTCTTCAATCTCTGATCTTTTAAAATTAAAATAATTTTTCGATGGCCCTGCCTATACCAAACCGAAATGTAGGCACCCTCCTAGTTTTCACAAACATGGAATATTGGGCTTAATTCATTTTGAAAAAATTCTGTTTTCCACATTTCAAGATTACTGTAGCAAGATAATGTCTATTCTAGCTGGGCACTGTTTTTTCTTGGCTGGATAGATTTTAATGCCTTTTTAAAGTCAGTATTGCCAAGGACAACTACATGTGATTTCATTTTACTTAAATTTTATCTGAAGCTTTAGCTGAGCTTTTAAAAATTTTACAGTATTTACTTGACCATTGTTAATTTTTGAAAATAACTCAAAAATTTTATTATTCTGTTTTATTTTGCTTAGTTTTATTCTCCTTAAATATTAAAAAAAATTAAAACAATATAATTAAAATAACATAATGGAATAATTCTATTTAGAATAGAGATGGAATACAGGCAGGAAAGCAAACTGGCTTCTCACTTTACGATCCATTTAGCTTTCTTTTAAGTCAGAAGAAACTGTAATTATGAACTTTTAAATAAAGTTGCATTTACATGTTATTTTTCTGATAATTTATGAGGTTACTTTATTTGGTAAACAAGGTTTAAGGGAACCATATGTTTCATACGCATCCATAAGATTAATTAAGACCAAAGTTAGATACCAATGCATACATCAATTTGTTGAAAATACAGGAGTTTTTGTTAATGCCACACTGAAGAACCTGCAGTTCAAATGCACAGCGCACGGATGGGATGAGGTTGCTTCTAACTCAGGGCGAATATTTTCAGTTCTGAGCAACCAAAGTGCCCAGATCTACCCTGCCGAAGGGAAGAAGAACTTACTCTTCTTCGTGCTTTCTCCGCTCTCGTTCTTTCTTGGTGCTCATCTCTGTCCTTTAGACATTCTACAGAGACATCACTTTAATGCTAAGTCACAGAAGGACCAGGCAAAATTTATATTGTGGTTAAGGCACCATCTGAGGTATATTACACAGGGGAATAGCTTGAGTGTGTACACATCTGTGCGTGTGTGTGTGTGTGTGTGTTACAGAGAGGGAGACAGAGACAGAGAGACAGAGAGAGAGACAGAGAGAGAGAGAGAAAGAGAGAGACAGGGAAAGAGCAGGGGGAGAGAGAGAGAGGGAGGGAGAGACAGAATTTTCCTTAAAGGAAATTTGAAAAAGTAAGTACTAGAAAACTCTTGACGCAATTGTCTAAATTACTGGAATAATTTAGGCCTTACAAAGCGATGACATTTAAGCTTTTACTTTATAGCAGAAACAACACAAACTTGGATGACTTATTTGCATGAATCCAGCCCCAGTCGCAGAGTACAAGACTTGTTTCGCTTCAGACATTTGACACAGTCCCCTCACTCATCCTTCAAATTCCACTCTCACAAATGAGGAAAATGCCACATAATGCCCGGCACAGGGAAAGCCCTGCCTACGTGTTAGATCATTTTCCCTTTTCTTTCTTCTTTTCTTTTTTCCCTCCCTCCCTCTCTCTCTATTTTCTTTTCTTTTTCTCTCTTTCTCTCTTTCCTTCTTTCCTTCTTTCTTTCTTCTTTCCTTTCTTCCTTTGCCTGCATCATTAATGGAATAGGAATGTTATAGTAGATTGGTTAAAAACCTCGGTTTCACACATTTTTTTCACTTTAATTCTCCACGATACCTAAATTATTTAATGAATAAAATGTGTCCGACATATGAATTATATGTATGCCTCCTGTAACCATATCCACACTATAGTTGTAATCCTATTCACGCAATGCTATTATTAACCTAATGTAAATCCAGTTTGCAATGTGTTTTTCTCCAGGGGACCACATGGGGGCTAAGGAGAGACATTTTTAATTACTGTCTTATATGGATGGACAAAGAATACATGATCCATTGGAGCTCAGGCCGATGGTCATGATGACGAACCAGATGCCTTGCAAGTTAGTCTGAACTTTTACACCTGCTTCAGGAATGCTGAGGCTTATGAGTCAACTTCTCTGATTGGAAACTAAGGCAGCCTGGTAGGGAATAGTTAACACAAGCCTCGTAAAAAGAAAAAAAAAAAAAAAACAGATCAGAATCGTAGCTTTTGAGAGAGCTATGGTGGGAGATCATAAGACAAGCTCTGAACTTACACATAAAGTTCGGAGATTGTAAATCTGTGAAGTGATTTGCCAAAGGTCACACAGCAGTATAAGGCAGAAAATTCCCGTAGGCTAGTTCTTACTTTTTTTTTTTACCATCTCATACCAAAGATTTTCATTCTTTTTATGTTCTCAGGGTTCTGTGCACTGGAGCACGTGTGAGTCCTAACGAATATTCTCAGAGCAAAGTTGAAGGGTCTTCCATTTGCTCTAATTTGGCTTGGCTTGGCTATATATTTAGAAGTAATTATGGTGACTATAATTTCCACCTTTACTCTATAAGATACATTTACATGTTATATATTTTATTAAAACACAAACTAGGCGTTCAGTAAAAATGAACTGGGTCACTCAATTTTGAATGAACTGTCAATCATATTTTTATATACGAATTTTTCCTCTAATTCCTCAAGTTATTTTCATGTACTGAAAGTTAGTTGTATTGACTTCAGCTCATGCCAACAGTGCCCTTGGCAAGAATTTAGAAATTTTTTTTGATAGCGAATGTTTTCATATTTGTTGTAAGGGCATTTACACACAGCTATGTACTGCTGGATTATTACTAGCTTGAGGCTTTCACTAACTCTGGGAAAGCTCAACTCCCAAGCTCCCAGAGCAATTTTTATGATGAAAAGGAGAAGGCTGACTTAGAACCAAACATGGTAGTGATCTCGTCCACAGCAGAAATCAGAATCGAATATGGTAGGGGCCACACGCAGTTTCATATTTGTGGCACAATATTCTGAGCATTCTCGGTTGGGCACGCAGGGTTGGAGGGCAGGCAAGCCCACTGTAGCGGAAGGGTTGCGTCCTCACGCTGCTTTCCACGAGGGAGATAACATTCGCATCACAGCGACATTGACAGCGAGGAACCAGATGCTCATCATTCACTTATCATGCATCTTTGACTGTGTTATGCATTTTAAATGTGTATTTTATTTGCTCCTTGAAAGAAATCTGTTAATAATTTTCTAATCTTTGTCCCAGATAATGTAAGTATTTATACATAGATTTAGGACTAAAATACAATTATTTGTAATTCCACAGTCATACATATAATATATATTACATATATACATATGTTACATATATTATATATTACATATTAATATAATTTTCCATATGAAGTCCTGGTAATCATTTCTTGACAAGTACACATGGGAGAATGAATAAAAATACAAACAATGCAAAGCATAAAATATAGTACTCAGTAGGAGCAACATGAGATCTGTCTACATTTATAGATACTTCAATTTAATTTACCTGTCATACCTGCCCTGTTTTTCTCCTTTTTGGATGGATCTTTTTAAACCCATAAAAATTTGTTTTACAGAAATATGTCAGAAAAATGTTGATTTTTATTATTGTGTGTTTGTGTGATCGAAAGTAGGAATGTTTCAAATAATTTTAGTTTTCAATGTTATTTAATTTTTTGCCAACATGTAAATTTATTTTACCTCCTCAAAACTTGAAAAGAGGCAAAAGGTGGGTCCTTAATTTCTGGATATGCTTAGCCATGGAGAATGCTGTTTCTAGTTTCACTGAGATTTTATAAGTCCTGCTTGGACTTTTTTTTCTTTTAAGAGGTCTAATGATTTGCAGAGAAACACAGTGTGCTTCCTTGTGAATCTCGTCGCCTTCTCTTCAAGGCAAGATGCAGAGCACGCTGTCCTCACATAGAGGGCAGCTTATCCCTCTGAAATGCATTGCTTCAGACTTCCCTAGACAGACAAAACTGAGCAGAGTCCAAAACATTATAATAACATTTGTCTCCGATGTTGATGAGGGCCAACACATATTAATTTGTCATTTGCCGCATATTTATCAAGCAGATTGCAGACTATTTCCAGACTGAGGCAGTTAAAAGCCTTTATTAAAAATGATGCTTTTGAAATCTAATTCATTTCTGCATGCATATATTTTTGTCTAATTTTTTTATGTCTTGCAAGATAATAATGTTTCGAAAGTGTCAAACAGGAATATTAGGCTTTACAAATCTATTATATTTTCTTATTAATTTGTTTTGGTACAATACTATTTAAAATTCATTTTTTTTCTTTCCATTCCAGCTTTGAATATTTTAAAGAAAGCTATACCACAAGTCGTCCTGATAAAACGGCAGCTAGAAGTTACCATGGCAATCACGATTTTAAAAAGCTACGCCTCAGACCTTTACAGTGCGGTATTACTGAGCAAATAGGTTGCATAAATGAATCAAGGTAAGCAGTCAAATAAATATTTGAACAGAGCTTTTCATATCCCACTCACAGAAGCCGAAGGGTAAGTGTAAAGTTTGTGTTTACAGATGTGGCTAGGCTGATACCCACAATATTGTCACTTTCTCAGTAATTAAAAAAGATAAAAATTTTCATAAAATTAAACCACAATTGCAAAATACAAGGCAGATGCCATCTATACTTGCATTTACTGTGACAACAGTAATATGTACTATTCTGTTGGGTTCACTCAGTACAAGTATTTACCCCTCATTGTTGTATTTTAAGTAAGTCTTTGCTGAATTTTGCAAATTTTAAGAGATTGTTCCAGATGCAGTAAATAGTATAAATATTCAGAGATGTAGTCTTTGCCTACAATGCACTTAAAATAAAGAAACAAAAATAAACAGTTTTGGTAGTCTAAATGTTCCAGTTTGATGGCACAAATAATAATTATTGCAAGGAGCATATAGAATTATCAAACAACAATCTTCATTGTAAAGGTCAGAGAAAAGAGAAATGGCTTTCATGTTGCATCTCAAGAACCTCCTTTGACTCCTCCTATAGGTCCTAATTAACACTCAGTCATTTACAAAGTCCTTTTTCCTCTGGAAACTTCATTGATTTACTGGAGAGTGGCCATTTTTTGTTTTGCTTTTCTAATGCATGGCAAAGTGCCCCAATGGGGTGGCTCAAACAAGAGAACTGTGCTTTCTCTCCATTCTGGAAAGTAGGAGCGGGAGTGTGAGTCTTGTGGGAGTTCCGATTTGTCCTGAGCCTTTGCCCTGCGGCTTCTGATGAGCGCATTCTCGCTGCATCTTTCCCAGTCATCTTTCCGCGAGCCTGTAATGTGACTTTGCCTTCTCCAAAGGACACCAATCACACTGGAGTAAAGTTTCTCTATGAGCCTCACCTTAAATTAATTCCTTTTTCTAAATGACTGTATCTTAAAATACTGTCCTATTCTGAAAGTACTAATAACTAACATTCCAGTGCATGACAAAATTCAGCCTAGAGCAATGACTAACAACATTCCTGTTATATGTCTTTTGTAGTAAGATATGTAAAATATGATGTTATCTGTGAAAGTGCATCATGAACTGAAAATGATCCACAAAGATTATTTATCCACTAGATGGGATTTATAACACCAAAAATAAATTTTTTGGACTGAATCAATTGTGATATATCATATATAGAAACATCACAAATTGCACCCACTAATATGAACTTTTTTTTACTTTAAAAAGCAAAACAGAAAAAAGGATAGAAATAATACAAAATTTAAAAAAAACAGTAAGAAATCAATACTAGTTAATACATTCCTTATTGTTATCTTAGAAGTAGTTGTTCAGGTTATAAGATCTAGGCATTAAAAAATGATCAAATAATCTAATGATGGCAGCACAAACTGTTCATTTTGATAAACTAACAGAGATTAGTAGTGTAGTTGTCTATCTTGCACACATATACATGCATACAGTCATATGTGTAAACCTACATGTATATAAGCTTTTCCTTTCTTCCATTTCTCCTTTCCCCTATCCCAGTTGTTCTTTCCTTTTAAGTACTTTCTTTCCCTTTCATTATTACAATATATCTATTTTACATTTTGGATATTATTTCTCTTTTAGCTTTTATTATTATGTGTTTTTTACACTAGAGAGACAATATGATATTTACAAATGTGAGTCTGATTTATTTCACTTATGAGTATAGTCTCAAGTTGCCTCTGTTTACCTATGAAAGCCTCAAGATTATCTTTTTATTGCTGAGTAATATTCCCATTGTATAAAAATACCACATCTTTTTTAATCCATTCCGTGATTCATGGGCATTTGGGTTGTTTCCAAGATTTAGCTATTACAAATTGTGCTGCTATAAACATGGGTGCACATATATCACTGTGGCATGACATTTTCAATTTTTCTGGGAAAATATCCAGAAGGGAAATAGCTGGATTGAACGGGAGCTCCAATCCTAGTTTTCTGAGGAATCTCCCTCCTGATTTCCATAGCGGACATACCAGTCAAAAGTGTTCCTTTTGCCTCACAGCCCCACCAACATTTGTTATCAGTTGATTTCTTGATGGCAGCCATTCTTTCTGAAGTGAGATGGAATCTCAGTGTTGTTTTAATTTGCATTTCTCAAATGACCAATGATGTTGAACATTTCTTCATGTATTTATTTGCCATTTGTATTTCTTCATCTGAGAAATGTGTGTTCATCTCAGATGCCCATTTTTGAATTTGGTCTTTGAATTTGGGGGCCCGATGTTTTTTAATTCTTTATATGTTCTAGATATAAGTCCTTCGTCTGAGGCACAGCTGACTAAAATTCTTTTCCATTCTGTGGGGTTTCTTTTCACTCTGTTGGTGATTTCTTTAGAAGTGCAAAAACTTTTTAATAAGATGAGATCCGTTGTTGATTCTTTGAAATACTTCCTGTGTGGTTTCGTTTTGTTCATGAACTCTTTGCCTACCCCTCTGTCTTCAAGATTCCTACCTACTTTGTCTTCCAGTAGATTTAGTGTTTCTATTTTAATATTTAGATCTTTGATCTATTTGACTTTACTTTAGTGCATGGTGATACATATGAGGCTAGTTTCAGTCTTTGGCATGTGGAAAGCCAATTTTTCCAGCACCATTTATTAAAGAGGCTATCTTTCTTCCAGTGAACATGTTTAGCCCCTTTGTTAAATATAAGGTGGCTGAGTGTCTTTGTAGTTGTGTTTGCATCTTCTAATCTGTTCCGTTCAACCTCAGGTCTGTTTTTTTTTTTTTTTGCCAGTACCATGCTGATTTTATCACTGTAGGTTTGTATTATAACTTCAAGTCAGGAATTGAGGTGTGTCCTGCCTTACTTTTGTTGCCCAGGATTGCCTTTGCTATTCTAGGTCTCTTCTGTTTCCAAATGAACTTTAGGAATGTTTTCTCTAGATCTGTAAGGTATGTTAATGCTATTCTGATCAAGATTCCATTAAATCTGTGTAATAGTTTTGGGAGTATGACCATTTTCACAATGTTGGTTCTTCCTAACCAAGAGCAAGGGATATCTTTCCATTTTCTGACATCCTCTTAAATCTCCTTTTTTAGGGTACTATAGTTTTCAATGTATAGATCTTTCACATCCTTTGTTAGGTTGATTCCTAAGTATTTCATTTCTTTAGATGCTATTGTGAAACATATTATTTCCATAATTTCTGTCTCAGTGAGTTTGTTACTTGAGTGTTGACTTTGTATCCAGCTACATTGCTGAATTTGCTTATTAACTCTAGTAGTCTTTTGATGGAGTTTTTGGGGTCTTCTATGTAGAGTATCATATCATCTGCAAATAATGAAAATTTAACTTCTTCCTTTCCTATCCTTATTCCTTTTATTTGTCTGTCTCGTCTAAATGCTCTGGCTAATGTTTTCAGAACTATATTGAATAAGCATGGTGATGGTGAACATCCTTGTCTTGTTCCTGATTTTAGAGTGAAAGCTTTCAGTTTTTGTCCATTTAGTAGAATGTGGCTGTTGGTTTGTCATAGATGGCTTTTATCAGATTGAGGAAGATGCTATCTATTCCGTGCTTCTGTAGGGTTTTTATCATGAACAAGTGTTGGACTTTATCAAAAGTTTTTTCTGCATCTATTGAGATGATCATGTGATTTTTGTCTTTGGCTCTGTTGATGTGGTGTATTACATTTATTGATTTATGTATGTTAAGCCATCCCTGCATTTCTGGGATAAATCCCACTTGGTCATGATATATAATTTTCTTGATGATTTGCTGCATGCTGTTTGCCAGTATTTTACTGAGAATCTTTGCATCAATGTTTGTTAGGGAGATTGACCTATAGTTCTCCTTTTTGGTTGGGTCTTTCTCTGGTTTTGATATGATAGTAATAGTTACCTCCAGGAATGAGTTAGGAGGATTGCTTCCCTTCAATTTCATTAAAGAGTTTGAGAAGTATTGGCATTAAATCTTCTCTAAATTTCTTGTAAAATTCAGCTGTGAATCCATCAGGACCTGGGCTTTTCTTTGCGGGTAAGTTTTTAATCATATTTTCAATTTTAGTAGCTGATACTGGGTTATTCAAAATTGTTATATCTTCTTGGTTCAGCTTTGGCAATTAATACATTTCTAGGAATTTGTCCATTTCCTTTGTGTTTTCCACCCTATGTGTAAAGATTTCCAAAGTTGGTATTCATGATCTTCTGAATTTCCATGGGATCTGTAGTAACTTCACCCTTTTCATTCCTTATTGCAAAAATGTGAGTTTTTTCTTTCTTTTTCTTGATAAGGTCTTCTAGAGGTTTATCAATTTTATTTATTCTTTCAAAGAACCAAATTGTCACTACATTAATTCTTTGTATTGCTTTCTTAGTCTCAATTGCATTAATTTCTACTCTGATCTTTATAATTTCCTCTCTTCTATGAGCTTTGGGCTTGCCTTGCTCTTCTTTCTCTAGAAGCTTGAGGTACAGCATTAGGTTGTTTATTTGTGCTCATTCTGTTTTTCTGATGTGGCAATTCATTGCTATATATTTCCTTCTTAGCACCACTTTCATTGTGTCCCACTGGTTTCGGTATGTTGTGTCTGCATTTTCATTGAATTTAGGTATTATTTAATTTTTTCTTTAATTTCATCTGTCACCTTGGTTATTCAAGGTGTTGTTATTTAATTTCCATGTGTTTATGTAGGTTTTGCAGGGTTTTTTGCCATTAATTTCCAATTTCAGTGCACTATAATCAGATAGTATGCATGGGATAATTTCAATCCCCTTGCATTTACTTAAGCATGTTTGATGGGTTAATATATGTTCTATTTTAGAGAATGTCCTATGTTCAGCTGAAAAGAATGTGTATTCTGATGTTGGGTGGAACACTATATAAACATCTACTAATTCCATTTGTTCACAGGTTTGAGTCAGTTCTGTTATTTCTTTGCCAACTTTTTGTCTTGTTGATCTGTCTCTTTGTGACAATGGAGTATTAAGGTCCCCTGTTATAATTGTGTTATTGCTTATTTGGTTTTTCATGTCTATTAGTATTTGTCTTATATAGTAGAGTATGCCTGTGTTTGGTGCATATATATTTATGATTGTGAGCTCTTCCTCTTGAATTTTTCCCCTAATGTGTATACAGTGACATTTATCTCTTTTGATCATTTTTGGTTTGAAGTTCACATTGTCTGCAAATATAATTGCTATCCCTGCTTTATTTTGGGTTCTGGTAGCATGGAATATTGTTTTCCATCCTTTGACTTTTAGTCTATGAATTTCCTTTTGAGTCAGATGTGTTTCTTGTATATAGCATCTTGTTGGATCCTGTTTCTTGATCCATGCTGTCAACCTATTTGTTTTAATTGGTGAATTGAGGCCATTTACATTGATGGATATAACTGATATGTACTGGCCTAACTTTGTCATGTTATTTTCCTTTTGTTGGTTTCCTGCTTCTCCCTGTTGTTTAATTGCTTGCCCTGCCTGGTGGTTTCTTTTTGTTGTTCTGGGAATTGTAGTCATTTTTTTCTCTCTCTAGTATGTCTTCCAGTATTCTTTCTAGGGTTGGTTTGGTAAACATGAATTTCTTTAGTCATTCTTTGTCATGGAAGTATCTTATTTCTCCATGTATTTTGAAAGAAAGTTTTGCAGGGTACATCAATCTGGGTTGAAAGTTGTTTTCTTTCAGGACTTGAAATGCTTCATTCCAAACTCCTCTAAACTTGTGGGTTTGCACTGAAAAGACTGCTGTGATTCTAATGGGCTTTCCTTGATAGATGAGTTGTATCTTTTCTCTAATAGTTTTTAGTATTCTGTTTTTATACTGAATTTCTGAGATCTTAATTATTATATATCTAGGTGGAGATTTATTTTGATTATGACTGTTTGGTGTTCTATCTGTCTCACTTATCTGTATATCCGATTCTTTTCCCATGTTTGGGAAATTTTCCACTATTACTTCTGCAAATAGTTTTTTTATGTCCTTTGCATTGACTCCTGCATTTTCATTGATGCCTATCAGTCTTATATTGCTTCTTTACATCATCTTGAAGCTGTTGAATTGTTAGTTCATGCTCCTTTGTTATTTTTAAAAGTTTTTTCCTTACATGCTTGCTAACTGTGATCCTGTCTTTAAGGCCCAAAAGTCTATTCTTAGCTCCATTCAGATGGTTTTGCCAGATTTCAAAGGAACTTTTTATTTCCTGGATATCTCTTTAAATTTGTTTCATGCATTCTATTTTTTTTTTCCTAAATTGCTCACTCAATGTTTCCACCATTTTCCCATGCTCCTGTACTTTTTATCTATGTCTTCTCTAGCTATGCTGAGCAATTCCTATTAAGGTTGTCATTTCTTTCTTCACCTGAGATATTATTTCTAATCTGAGCTCCTCTATACTCTCATAGATTTGTTTCTTTATTTCACTTGCTATCTTTGCAGAAATTTCAGATGTATGACTTCTAATGTCCTCTATTTCAATGTCTCCTGTACTTGTTCCTAGTGGACTGGACATTTGAGATTGCATTTTGCTTTTTTGTTTTGTCATTTTCACTTCTTGGGTTGATATTTTGATTTTTTCAATCCCACTAGTCTCAACTGATCGTTATTTGTGTCTCAGGATCCTGCTGTATCAGTGATGTTTGTCCAATTGCTGGGTCCCACAATGGAGGGGAACTGCCAGTCACCTGAGTTCCTCCTGCAGGCCCTGTTGGGTGAGTCCTCTATTCTTCCTAGGTTGACTAGCCTAGGAGTATTGATTGAGCCAACCCTTAGCTCCTGTTGCTACTGTGGCTTTAGGCTATTCCAGGCTGCCAGATCTACTTGGCTCTAGTGTACGCCTCGGCTGGGATCTTACTGGGGGTGTCCTAGGCCTTTTCAAGTTCCTCTGGGATCAGGGAGGCCTCATCGGTGCCTCCTCAACCCACCCGGTGCTGTCTATATTGGAGAAGGACTCGCCCACACTCTTGCCAGGCTCACCAAGGTCCTACAGCTAGAGGGGAGGGTTTGCTGCTGCTCACGTTTACCCGCTGAGGTCCCCTATTGAGGAGGAAACTCACCGTACTGTCGCAGGCCCACTGAGGTCCTCTGTGTGGGTAAGGGGTTACTGAGATTTCCACCAGCCCACCAGGGTTTTACAGGTGGTAGAAGGGGTTGCTGATGGTCCCTGGGCTGCTGAGGTCTCTGGGGTGAGGGGGAGTGGTGACCGATGATCCCGCCATCCTGAGGTCTCAAGCATGAAGGAGTGGCAACCGATGATCCTGCCGACCCCAGAGGTCTCTGGGGTGAAAAGGGAGCAGCAACCTGTGATCCCACTGGCCCCCAAGGTCTCCCTGGTGGAGCAGGAGGGGATGCGGACGATCCTGCTGGCTCTAGGCCTCAGGGGTGGAGGAGGAGGTGTGGCAGACGATTCTGCCGGCTTGAAGTCTCAGGGGTGGAGGAACCAATTTTTATGTTTTTACATAGAAGAGAAAATGTCAGTTTTAATTAAGAAAAAAGAATAACACAAACTCTTGAAAAATCCCAGGTAGATATTTTCTGAATGAAAGACAGGGACTCCTTTCATCATCATCTAGGGTCATGGTGCCCTTTGCTGGAATCTCTGCTTGGGGAAAAGAGATGAAAGGGGTGAGAACAAGAAAGGTACGGGAAGAAATTTTCTAGAGAACCAGGACTAGCTGAGGCATCAGCCACTCAGAGCATTATTCCATTTGTAAGACCCAGTCACTTGGACCTAAGAAGATAGGAGGACATTTCCTGATTCAACCTGGCACTGAACAAAGGAAGAAAAAAGATGTTATTGTCTAAGCTAGTAAAAAAACTAATTCCAATGAACTTTATGTGTTGGTATAAATTGGATATTGCTTGTCTGCAAAATTATCAGTATACTTTAATAGGACTGTGGCACATAAGTGGATGATCCAAGTTGAAAATGGTCAAAGATCACATCCTAATTAAACAAGTATTGTGATCAACAAGCAAAAACATTTAAGTAGAAAAAATCCAATGTAGAACTGAAAGGCTGGCATCAGTAGGTCTGGGCTGGGCTTGTATCTCTTAATTCTCTCCTATGATTCCTGACAAGCAATTCATGTTGAATTATCTGACTTCTCTAAATTTCCATTCTCTCTGTGGGAAATTATTCCTAACACTGTCCTGTACTATTATACCACATCCTATGGGTGATTTTTGTCAGAATTAAGATGAAGAATATGGACTGAGTAATTTGCACTTCTGTTGTATTATAAGCACTCAAGCACAATGCAATAATATTAAGACAATTTAAATGGCTGCAAAGGAAATAGATGTATCACTAAAATTAGTCTATGTTCTTTTGTGTCTCTTCCTATTTCCTGATTTGGTCTAAATATATTTACAAAGAAAAGAAGTTCTGCTCAAAACTCCAAAGATAAAACTAGGGCAAATCATTTGAACAACCTCAGAGCCAGTTGGAAGCTAGCAGTGGTTTCTCAGTGTTACCAGATGGATCATTTTGTTTCACAGACTTCAGGCCTCAGAATTCTGGCACAATTTCTTGAGAACACAGTAGCAAAAGGTTTTGCTACAGGCTCTTTCTAAGAGGGAACGCCTCTACCACATCTTGCTAGAAACCCATTTCAATACCGACAAAATTGACTTAGCCTCATGCAGAACTGCGGTCCTGCCCTGAGCTACCCTGAACGTCCTGTTGAATCATCAACACAATCCAAGTTGAGGAAATTTGAGAATTTAACTAAGAATACATTGGCTTTAGAGATAATTGTGGGGGCCTAGACTTGCATCCAATGAACCAGTTTGAATGTAACTGAATGGTAAAACCAGCACCACAGAACACTTGTCTGCCTGGGTGTTTACTACAGCAGCACTCAGGACATTGACACCATTATAAATCAAAATGTCAATGCTATGAATTCTATTTGGAAATGAATAGGCAGCCAGAGTGGGCTCTAGAGCCCAGCTGGTCTACCCTTTACAAATCCGATGACCTTAAGGATATTGCCACTGTGGTGAGCCAGCTGTGGCTTCTGGGTGTCACTCAATATTATTATCCAGAAGTAGATTATTATAATTAGCTCTCAATCATTTGTGGTCCAAACTTCAGAAAATTTGAATAAGTAAAGGATGATGTATCTACAGGGCAAAAATTTTAATGAAACATCATTTATTACACAGAGAAGTATTTCTTAAATGTCTTCATAAATTTCCCATTGTATTATGATGTAAAATATAGTAATTTAGATAATCTCTATCAATCTAAATATCTATGAAAATATCTAAAATTGTTAATTGAATTTGGAGTGATTTATGTAGGTCCTAAATGTAATTGAATTTTAATATCATAATTCTTACTGTATTATTTTTACCCTAACAGTATTAAAGAGCAGTCAAATTACCTAAACCAAATTGAAGAGATTAAAGTAACACCATAATAAAAATTGGGTTATTTTCTTCTTGTGGGCAAAGAATTAAATTTGATCTTCGATTATCTATTATATATCAACATGATCTAAATAGCTTTAGCAACATTTATCATATAAATAGCATAAGACAAAATAATCCTAATGTGTTGAACCATAGCAAATGAAATTGTGTCACACTGTATGAATACATGTGAACAGCTAAAATGCAGATTTTTTTAAGTCTATTTTTGTCCTATGTTGTGGGAAATGGTAGAAACCCATTCTGAATTTGAAACCTGATAAGAAAAACTAGATCGTATTGGCAGACGTATGCTTCACCCTAAAATCTGAAGAGATTTTCCTCTTCTGTTTCCAGGGAAATGATTATTGGCTAAATAAATATACATGATTCACATTTGTTCCTTTAGAAAATACTTCTTAGGTGTCTAGTATGTACTTGATTTTTGTCAAGACGTTGGAAATGTAACAATAATCAGAATTCCTTAATGGACCTCACCTTTTAATAATGGCAGAGAGGAAACAAATGTCATGTCACGGTAATCAACCATCTGTGAAAATCTGCTCTTGTCTTTCAAAAGTACAAAGGCGGTGGCCCCTTTTCCGTGACTTGTCCTCACCAATGAAAGGTGAGGAGAAGTGTTGTGTGGCCACTTCTTGCCCTTGTCCTTCTTCTACTGCCTCTTCAATGCCTTCAGAAGATGAACCACAAATGCTATAAACATTGAATCCTGCGTTTCCATAAAAGGAAAAGCTACTCAGTAACCAGGAGCATCCAAGCTTTACTAAAGTGTGAGAAGCATAGATTGGTGTTATTCTGGGGCCATAATACAAGTGGTCTATTTTACTGCAGTTCAACTTTTGTTATTTATTATTCATGGGAAAAGCAGAATGGTGGGAGGGAAGAAGCTGGCTCGACAGTTGGAAGGGGGTTCACGTCGTCAGATAAGCCCTTCTTATAAATTAACATTAGCTGGGAGTGATGGCACATGCCTGCAATCCCACAACTCTGGAGTTGGAGCCCAAGCTGAGTAATTTAGTTGTTTAGTGAGATCCTGTCTGAAAACAAAGAAGAATAAAGGAAGAAAACACAGAGAGAGAAAGGGAGAGAGAGAAGAGATGTAGTTTAAAGTGAAAATCTTGAGTTCAATTTCTATTAGTGCCCCCCTCAAAAAAAGGAAAAAAAAAGAAAATTTTATGAGTAGAATAGACAGTATAATAGAAAATACCGAATTTAAGGGCATTACTCTGCATCCAGGCATGAGATGCCGCAGATTTCCACTTGCCCCCATCCTCCACCCTAATGTACTGCTTCACCCGTCCTGCCCTCACCCTTCTGTATCAGCAGCCTTTCACGCTCTCTCTGTGGCACCTTTTCACCACTATACACTCATGAAATTATTTCATTCAGCTGAAAAATTCCATCTTTGACTTCAGCTTTCCTCTTTGTACTCCTCAGAACTCTGTGTGTTTATAACAGAAGGACTAGAGAAAAGCTGTCCCTAGCATTGTCTCTGCTTGCTTTATTCTATGCATGTTCTCTTGTGAAGTTTACAACCCCAATCCACTGAAAGTGTGTGAAACTCACCATTGCTCTATAATTATTTCTGGACCCTCATCCTGCAAGAGCTGTCTGAGATGTTTGACATAATCCTCCTTAAAACATGTAATAGAGCTTTCGAGATGTCATACTCACCTGTTTTGTTCTCCTCTTCGTTCACTTCTGTTTGTCTTGTTCCTCCATAGCTCCTTGCCTCTCTAATGTTGCATTACCCCAACCTTTGATCTTTGATAAATCTTTGCTATCTTTGCTAACTCCTTAGCTTACTTCCTGCAGTTACATGGATGCATATGCCACCCACACCCTGTGGTCATTCTCCAGCTGATATCCCCAACATAGATCTTTCTCACGATTTCCAGACTGGCAGAACCATTTTCTACAGTGTGCAACACTGAATTCCTAAAGTCCCAAGACCGGCTCCTCCCGCGGTCCTTTCATTCTTTCTCACACATTCACCTTCTCGAAGTTGACAGGGTCCCTAAATGTAATGTCATCAGTGATTTCTCAATTTTATCCTCAATAACCTCACAGTCCAGTTCCTCGGTGAGCCTCAGTAGCTTCAACATAGAGCACTCCAGCACTGTCACTCTCCAAACGCACCGCCTTCTCTCTCCCAGTCGCCCAATGCTTCAGTTGCCTCCAGTCCTGCACCCCTGATTCTACCTTTACCCTTGCAGTCTGTTCTCCAAAACAGCGAGAGCATTCAGGGCCAGTGTCCCTCGTCACCCCACCCTCACTAACGCTTCCTCATTTCACACACACGAGGCCAGAACTCTGAGGACTTCGAATCCCACATGACCCAGTGCCTATTTACCAGTATTGCTTCCTGCACTGGCTTCCTTCCTCTTCCACCCTTGGGCTCAGGCCTGACTCCTGGACCAGGACGTGCCTTTGCTGACAGTCACGCATGTGACCAGGATAGACTCCCATTTCCTGAGGAAGTGCTCAGAAGTCATCTTCCAGCGAGGGCCTCCTTGCCCACCCTGCCTAAAATCGTAACGTGCAATCCGACTTCTTGTCACGCCCTTTTTATAAACTGTGTGAGGGCAATGTTTGCAATCTGTTTTTCACTGTTTTGTGTCCACTGCCTAGGACAAAATTGACAGCTTAAGAGATCCACACTAAGTACTCCTGGAATGATAGAGTGAAATTAGAGAATGCTGTGCATTTGATAGGTTGTCATTGTGAACACCAGAATTACACAGCTGAGGATCACCCTCAGCTGTGTTTGTGAAACACGAAATACTTTTAAAACATCTAAGAATTTAGAAATCCAGCCCACTGTGCTCAACATTTTTGTTTTGTATTTCAAAAGATGATGAAAATATAATGCTTAAAATTCTTTAATTTCCTATAAATCATTTTCCAACCTAAAAAGCAGTAGGTCTAGTATAACAGCACCAAAATATTAAATTGCAAACTTAAAAAACAGTGATTGGAAATACTGCTTTTCATGTAAACTTTAATTGTAAAATGCATTTCCATCAAAACTGGACTCTATTTGTCCTCACATGATTTTATGCCACTTCCTGTCAAACCCTCCAGGATTTAGGGTTCAGAACATATCTGACATTGGAAGACTCACTTTTGTATTCACCAACTGTAACTTTTAATAATGGTGCTCTTTCTTTTGTCCTTTACAATATTTCTCTTTAAACAAATCACAAAGTAACCTTATGAAATAATCAGACTGCCTTCCATGGTTGTGAAATTTCTTCTTAAAGAACATAAAATCCTTCTACACATGACATTTTCTAAATATATATTTGAAGGTCAAAGCCGTTCAGTCTTTTCATTCTATAAATGTGTTTTATTTCTATGTCTTGAAATGAAAACACGCAATTAAAATGTTCCAAAGTAAATTGGTTGATACAAAACTTTTTAAGTTAAAAAAAAATCGCATCTATAGAGATATGTTCTAGAAAGTAGATCCTAAGTTACATTACAGAGCACCTATGTGGTATAAAAGCCTGACACTCAGCAAGTATCAGTTTTGCTTTTAATTCTTTTGATATCCTCAGCCACACAGAGACAAGAAAACCACACTAAATGGGTTCCATAGGTCAGAACGTGTTGAACCTAAAATTTTGTTGTTCATCTGAGATAGCTTAAATGTCTTCTAGACCTCTCTGGTTTATTAAGAAAGAGACGTGGCAAGAAGTTAGGGGCTGTCGCTGCCCAGTGAGCCTCTGGTAGTCAGGTGGAGCCCGAAAACCTGCTGCATGTATGGGAGGCTGTGGGGTCTGGGCTGTGGAGCCCACAGCTACTTCAGGAAGGCTGTGGTGGCCGGGGTCCCCCTGTGTAGGTGGCTACTGGCTCATCGCCTTCAGTAGCGACCCAAGTTTCTAGTCTGAAAAGGAGGCCAGGTGGTCCCTGAGGAATTCTAGGAGGAAAGCACGTAAAAGTTGAAATGAGAAAAACCCAAGCGGTAAATACAAAAGCATGTGTTCACAAGGGTGAGCGTGCTGAGGAATGCTGCCTCAGCAGAAATGGTAACTAGGCCAGGCAGCCAACGGCGTTTCTTAGCTTAAATTATTCTTGCAATATTCTCCCCTATCTCATCCTTAACCTTCGATTTGGCTGTATTTTCCAACATGCAGGAAAAAAAATTAAATGTAAATTTGGGAAAAGAGTCTCAAATTTAGCAAATTTAATGTTACATATTTATTCCACATTTGGGTACACATTCCTTATACTAGTAAATATGCAATCCTGCTGATATTGACAGGTAATCGATGTCTTTATTTTCAATTTGGTCATTTGCCTTACCTTTCATGTAATTTAGACAATGCAATAACATAACTACATTCATGGTTTCTTGATCATATTTCAACATTTTATATTTGGATTTTTCAAGAATCAGTGATAAATAGTCCCCTATCATTATGGGCATGATGTTAATTGTCAGTTGGTGGAAAACAATTCACTAAACTTGACCTACCTGTGAGGTCTTAATTAAGCAAGGGGAGACTGCAGCCTCCCTCCAACCCCCGTTGATGACTTTATCCTCAATAAGTATATTTTCAGACAGGAAAACATTAATATGTTTTTCAGTCTGGTTTGCTCTTTCAAATAGCATGGGGAAGCTCTAGAAGCAGATGGACTGGGTTCATCGCCCCATAATAATAACTCATAGTTCCTGAACTTTTGTAAATGGTAGGGAACATATGAACCACATTACAAATGAATCATCTAATTGGATCATCACAACAATGCTGAGTGGCATGCACTAGTATCCTTGTATTTAATCGATACCAAGACTAAATCTTAGAAAGGTTAACTTAGTTGTCCAATGTAACACACCTAGTCAGTTCCAGAGCCAGGACACCTACTGAACTGTATACTCTAAATCAGAAAATCAGAAGACAGTAAGCATGAAGGCATACTAGTTTCTGTTTGTATGATTTTAAAGACACATTTTAAAACAAGATGAGTTTTTTGGTTTTGAGTATTTTTTAATGTCATAATGTTATACATAATGTTAGACTCTTACTTTTCCTTCTATCTAGACCAATTTTTGTCCATCAATGCAACCAGGTGAGATTATGATAATATAATGTGTTTCTTTTCAGGCTAAATACTTATTTGGCCATAAAGATATATGATTAGGAAATGTACAAATATTGCAGTCTTACTTTCGCATTCTCACTACATTTTTAAGATCTTCCTAAGTAGAAATATATCAAAATGCATCCAATTGGCTATTCACATGAACTAGATTGTTTCCACATTTTACTCTACCAACTATATCTGCAGTGTACCTGCCTGTCACTTTAAGAATGTATGGAAATTTGAGGCATGAGCAACTGGTGGAGGTCAGCATCTTCCTCCCGCGGGGACATCTCTCTAGGGAAGGCATCTGAAAGTTGAGTCCAGCAGCTCACCGGCATGCACGCTGTCCTACACATCTTGTATCTGCAGGTTGTTCTCTCAAGTGTGAAGACTAAAGAGTGTCTTTGGACTTTGTTTTTCCAACATCATTTCATTATTCCAACATCTTTCATGTCAGCTTTTTAAAAAATTATGCCACTATAAAGGTTATGATGTAATTCATATTTACCTGATTGTTATGAAAGTTGAGACTCTCCTCGTAGTAGATTTTCAGCATCTTTTCTTTTCCCTTCTTTTTCTGTCCCTTCCACACCCCTCACCCTTTTTTGTTTTGTTTTGTTTTGTTTTGTTTTGTTTTGTTTTGGTCCTAGGGATTGGGCTCTTGCACAGTCTGCACTTACAGCTCCTAATATATTTTTTTTATTTTGAGAAAGTGTCTCCCTAAATTGTGTGGTTGTGCTCAGACTTGGCAGACCTCCTGCATGGAATCATAAGCATGTTCCACCATTCCCAGGTCAGAATTCTTTCTCTATGAGCCTATTCCTTCAGATATTGGAGCTAAGAACTGATGTTGAGAGAAAATACTGAGTTAACGTTTGAGCATATGAGTAATGAGCTCGTGGGTAAAGCTCAAGTCAGATAACTGATGCAGGAATCATTAGGGATAGATGGTATTTATCGATACAAATGACCATATAATATATAAGTGATACAACTCAAAGGAGGATGAGGGAGAGAGGAGAAAGGATTGATATTAAGTATTTGAATGTTGTATTTCAGCAAAATGCAACGGGGTCCTCCAAAAGTGAGAAATAACCCAAGACCAAAGAAAACTTAAAAAAGAGATTCATGGGAAGGTATGTAAGTGACCTTTGGTTAAGAGGCATTGATCTGGGTAAGACATTGCTAAAAGGACAGGGAAGGGGAAGACCCAAAATTGCCAGCTCAAATTGATATTTTCAAGCACGTTGGCAGGCTCATCACTGTGGAAAAGTAGAATTGAATGACTTCAATCACTTTTTACATTCATTCATTTTCCAGTTTTATGCAACTGACTAAACTGTATACATTCAATGTGCACAGTAAAATGATTTGATATACACATAAGTTCTGAAATGATTATCACAATCAATCTATTTCATACATCCATCACCACAGCCATTTGTGTGTGTGTGTGTGTATGATGGTGATACTTAAGATCTCTCAGCAAATTTCAAAAGTGCAAGAAAATATTTCTAATATTAGTCATTGTCTTCATAACTTTTGCTGGAACAAAATCTCAGGCACCCACAATTTAAAAGAGGAGAAATTTATTTTGGTTCATGGTTTCCAACCATGGTCCGCTGACTCCAAAGTAGAATCAGGATGGTAGAAGCTGGCAGGAGAGAGTTCTTCAACCCATGATGGCCAGGAAGCAGAAAGAGAAGGGAAGAACAGAGACTGATAATACACCCTTCCAAGTCAAGATCTCAGGGACCCACCCCTTTGGCCAGGCCTCCCCTTTAAATGTGAGACATTTCAGGACATTTTAGATAGAAACTCTAGCGCCACAGTACGGTACATTACAGTCCCAGAATTATAAATCTCATGACTGAAAGTTTGCAGCCTTTAAACAACATCTCTGCATGCCCTGCAGAAGCCAGCTCTCAGCTACTGGCAACTACCTTCTTATCTTCTGCCTTTATGACAATGACAATTTTAGATTCCACATGTATGTGAGAGCATACAGACTTTTTCCTTTTGTGCCTCACTTACGTAGAATAAAGTCTTCCTTGTTTATTTGTGGTGCTGCAAATGACGGACTTTCCAATATTTTTGTGGTTGCATTATATCCTCATATACATTTACATCTATATAAATTATCGACCTACCTACTTACCTACCTACCTACCCATCCACGTTTTCTCCATATACATGCTTCACAAGCTTCTGCTGATGGACACTTAGGTAATTTCTGTATCATAGCTATTGTACGTAGTGCTGCTGTGAACATGGGAGTAGAGATAGATTTTGGTGATACAAACATAATTTATTTTATGTATATGCCCAGAAAGGAGATGCCTGGATCACATAGTCATTCCATTTTTATTCTTTGTGGGATATTCATGCTATTTGAATAATGGCTTTACCAATTTGCATTCCCACCAAGTGCACATGGATTTCCTCATCTCTTTATTCTCCCCAACACTTGCTTCTTTTCTGTCAAAGAGCAATTTTCTTAAAATGTGTGGGTGATATGTCAGTGTGGCTTCAGCCTGCCTTTCCCTAGTATTTAGTGATGCTGAAGTTTCTACATATAACTACTGGTTATTTGTAATTCTTTAGAAAAATGTTTATTCAGATTTTTGGGGCCATTTCCGGAATTGCACCATTTTATTCACTCTTGAGAATTTATGCTCACTCTTCTATTCACAGTGCCTTCGCCGTTTCGCCGGCTTTCGGCAGACTGGCCTTAGGAACTCCACAGCTGCCACCAACCTCAGCGCCACAGTCGCTTGGCTCCCTGTCACGTGTCGCCACCCCCACTAGGGCAAGCACCCTGTGCGGGCAAAGTTCCTTTCCCTCCAGAGGCAGGGGAGTAAATATAGTGGTGTCGCCCTGACCCTTTCTGAAGAGACCCCCAGGGACCCAGACTCCTGCCGCGTTACCTGCACCCGGATGGATTCCCACTCTCCAAAACTTGCTACTTGTTCCCCATTGGCTTCCTAAAGATTCAGGAACGCAAAGTATGGCGTTGTTAACGGTTTGCAGAAAGACTCTTGGCCAGTGACAAGCAGGAGAGGCAAGGGGGTCCAGAGATAAACCCCTGTGCCTCCCCGCTTCTGCTGGGCCATCCTGAGAGGCGCTGTTTCCTTTCGGCTGCTGGAGCTGCTCTAGGCAACAAGCCATCAGGATGTCTCCCTGCCCAGCGGCTTGCTAGCTCGGTGTCCTGTGTTAGCGTCCTGTGGTTTGCGTCACCGCCTCGTTTCCTCCTGACCTTGTCCAGGATCGCACCTTCCATGAAAGCAGCAGCCCCAAGCTTGGCTTCCGGTTCACTTCCCAGCAGGTGATGACCTCTTTCAAAGGGAGCAGAGGCGTGGAGCACGAGCTCTCCACACAGGGGCTCAGGGTGTCGGCCCTGTTTTGTGCAGGGCTGGGACTTGCACTCAGGGTCTCTCTAAGGTGTGCGGCAATCTGCCACTGAGCACAGCGCAGCACATGGATTCGCTTTGCTGCGTTTGTCTGTTTTCATAGTGGTGCGGAAGGCAGCAAACCTGTGGGCTCAGGTCGTGATGCGGCAACACAGGAGAGAGGCGTCCGCGGAAGCAGCGTTCTTGGGTAGGTGGGAGAAGCGCTAAGGAACAAACGCTGGGACTGACCTGGGGAAGGGCCAGTTACCCTCAGAGACAGAACACCCCATGAGCAAGAGGAATATGGAAGAGCCCCAGGTGGGCGTGGAAGCCTTTGTGTAATGTTTCCATAATCACATTTAACAGTTTTAATGTTACTAAATATTTTCTGTAGTCCAGAGATTGAACCCTAGACTTACCTACTAACTCACTGGCCCCCATCTCCACCCCACCTCTAACCCCTGCTTTTTGAAATTTTGAGACAGGCTCTAAATCGATTGCCCTGGCTGCCCTCAAGCTTGAGATCCTCCTGCCTCAGCACACTCAGTGTAGAATTTCTTTGCAACAGACCCCTAATCATCCATGTATGCTCTTGAAAGTAAGTTCTTTTCCACAAGAAAGCTCATGCATGAAGGCTTTAAGCATTTTTAAGGTATAAAATACAAAACTTAGAAGATATTCTGAAATAAAAGCCTCTAATTCTCAGTATGTTTATAGGTTATGCAGCTACTTTCTTTACTAATATGAATCTGTCTCTGTGTCATTGAACACTAAAGCTGTAGAGTAATAATGATATGTTTTGGAAAAATATTAAATAGTTTAAATAGAAAACAATTTTTTTTATCACTTTAAGTCTCATTATTTTATTTAATCCACCCTCAGGAAATGTAGCTGTGCTTCCTAAGCTAATGGGACATCATATTCTCAATGTATAACCAGATACTTTTTCTGAGGCAGAAATCATCAATATGATCATGCGAAGGGAGTGGTTATTTTTGGATTATGAATCATTTATTAAAGTGTCTGAATTAATTGTTTTAAAAATAAGATTTCTGGCGTTTATATTTTTCTAGCGAAGAGACCAGGGCCAATGAGCCGTCAGAGCCAGCATCCCTGGGTCCTGGCGCCTATCATTATGCGGAGCTGCGCTCCGGTCTCGGTGGGTCCTTTCTCTTGCCAGCCGCGCTGACAAAGCCGAGCTTAATGAATGGCGACCGCGCGAAGATTCTCTATTCTTGCCACTTCAGCCCTTTGCTGACATGCCGGATCATTGCAATTTGTCTCCCCTTTCCTGGTGTGTACTATCTTTCTGAAGTTTTATCTAGTCAACTGCCATGCACCGCTGTTCTCAAACACATTTTTCAAATCTAATGAGAAAGGTGATTTTGGAAAAGGAAATTAATGACTTCTTGTGCTATCTGTTTTTCTCTCTCCGACCTGCCCGGCTGCAGCGCCCCATGTCTGGAGATGGATGCGGTGGAGCTTGTGTTTGCTTTGCTAACTTTCAGAGATGGAAAGTGTGACGTTGCCCTGGAGGATGATAAAGAGCATAATGATTCCCTGGAACTCAGAGAGGATGAGTCGCTAAAGTCACAGCAGGAAAGATGCAGTCAGCGCGGCTAACTGTGCAAGGCAGGAGGGGAGGAAGGAGATAGGGAAGTCTGTGCTGTGGCTGCCAACCACGAACCCTGAGACAAGAGGGAGACTGGCATAGCTGTGTGGAACTCAGGCCCACCTCCTCCCTGCTGGAGGAGGCCAGGGATGCAGTTGGTGAAAGCAGAAGAGACCATGGCCCAGGGAAGCAGAGCTCTCTTCCCCCTAGCACTGGTGCCTCGGTAGACATCTCGGAATCGAGATGCAACATTTGTCTGTCCGTCTGTCTATCTGTCTATCCGTTTACTTGTCTTGTGGCACTAGTGATGGAATCCAGAGCCTTCGCTCTGAGCTGTATCCCTGGCCATATTTTCATTTTGTATTTTGAGTGGCTAAGGCTGCCCAGGCTGGCCTTGAACTTGCAATGCTCCTGGCTCAGCTCCCCAGAGTACTGGGATTACAGGCAGGCATCTCCAAAAAACCAATACTCAAATTTCCTCTGTTGTTAATATATTTTTTTGTTTTCCTGAAACGGACCTCGGGCACTGAATCATCTTTCCTTCTGTCGTCAGGCAGCCTTTTACTAAATCCTTTCACTTCTGATCCACGCGTCTTTCCAGGTGGGGAGGTGGGGAGCTGTGGTCCCCAGCTCAGAATCCCGTGGATTATTTACTCATTCTCTGTTGCCGGGTCCACCCACGTGGCAGCGCCTTCTCCAAGGCCTGATGTGACTCTACCTCCACGCGCTTCACCGTTCTTCACGTCCCTGACTTTCTACATCTTGCTTCTTACTGAAGCCACTGTGGTTGCGGGTGCTCGGGAAGGATCATGGGAGTCACTGGGGTGGGGGTGGGGTGCTCCCCAATCTGTGGTTTCAGCGGGGGCCGCTGATTAAGTGCCTGAGAGCTGGCTCTGGGGAGTCCTCAGTGACCCGCAATCTTATAGATTTCATCTTGAATGCTTTCCCTTTGTGCCTCTTTTCTCTCTGTGCCTCTGATCTTTTATACTCTGTCTAAACTCAGAAAAATTAATGGTGTTATTTGGCCTTCAGAGTGTTCCCCGGAGTCCTACAAACAGTGAATGAATTCTCTCACCAGGTGCTAAAGGAGACTCTGGAGTGTGGGTTATTTTCTGGAAGTATACTCGTTCCCCCAGAAGCTGGGGTCCTTGTTATTCAACTATATCTGAACTCGCCAGGTTGAATCCTCTTTTTTATTCTACTTGTGATAATAAGCATAATCCTGGTTGAGATGAGATGCATGGGGCATAGTTTCAAACAATTATTAAGTGATGAAATTCTTGAGAGGACCTCTGCATGAATCCAGTACTATACTTAAGGATGGATTTCAGTATTCCCAGGAGCTACAATCCCTTAGCTCCTGAGGCTGAGGCAGGAGAGATGAAAGTCCGAGCCCAGCTTGGGAAACTTAGCAACTTAGGCAGAGCCTGTCTCAATTAAAAAAAGAAATTATACAAAGATTGAGATATAGTTTCTACCCCTCAAGTTCAAGATACAGTTTCTCTAAGAAAATTTGCCTAGCAGAGCCACAGAGGGGTCACTTCAGAGATACCAAGAAAGAATGGAGAGACATTCATCCCTCAGGCTCTGGGGGGGACGTTAGCTCCCAGTGACCCTCACCAGACAACTGTTTCCTTTCTGTAGGGAATAAGGATCCGGATGCCGGACAGCATACCCAACTGACTTCACGTGTAGTCTAAAGTCTTGTAAGAAATTTAGAACGTTTAGGGAAAAGGTAGCCATGATCAAAGCTTACTACAGTGCTTAAGAATTAACCATCATTTCGAACACAAGGTGCAATCAAATATAATATTAACTGTAGTATTTTATCTCCAGGTAGTATGCTTACTTTACTAATTTTTATAAATTTTATTTAATGTATTTTTAATTTGCACAAACAGTTAATGTTCCTCAGGAACCCCCGGAGTAAGATCTACTATCCCTTTACCAGCTCTCTTCAGCTGCTGTCCTTGATCTGCCCAAGTTCTGTTTCTTGGCTCTCTCCATTTGCCGAATTATCTGTCATTCCTTCCATATGCGTTGAGATAATGCACTTACTAGTGATTTGATGGCTCTGCCTATGAAGGTCGGAGAGTAATTAATGGGAAATTGCTTCCTTCTTTGTGGGAAGGTGCATCTTGCTTTCCGAATGCCTACTGCAGATTCCATCGGAGCAGCATGCAAATGCCTCCTGCTGTTGATCTCACACAAACCTCATTACCATCCAGGGGAAAACGAAGAAAACAACTCTCTTTGATCAACAAGTCCCCTGACTCTGAGTGTTCAGTGCCTAGGAAGCTTTAGGGGTGCACATCTGTATGTTACCCAGCATTCTGTAAATAGAAGAGAATACCTCACTTAGTGAATACATGAAGAAAGGTTTCCTTTGGCTGCTGGATTTAGGGTGTGCAGTTCATGGTTTGTTGTTTTCAGAATCTCAGTGGAGCAGTTCATCACTGCAGACTGCAGTGAAATAAAACTGCCCACCTGAATGCTGTGATCCTACAG
>RJWT010000447.1:0-10798 GCA_004365215.1 Cuniculus paca
CTGTAAAACTCATGCTTTTGTCTTTAATTCATGTTACAATCTACAACTCTAATGTAGAGCAAAACATATTAATTGACACACAAGAGTATTAAGCCATCTTCATAGATGATGCAGATATTAAATCTAAATTAAATTTATTCGTTGGCTTTAGAGACTTTAATTTATATATTTCTTCAATAGGAAAAGAAAAAAAATCCCTAATGCCATTATGAAATTAAAGTTTATAATTATAAAAACAACGTATTTGTTAATTCAACGAGAATGTTTTTAGATCCTACTATGTGTCAAATATCACCAATGCCCAGAAAATATGCTCAGAAAAATAATTTGTTTTTGTGGAGCTTTGTTTTTGGTATGTATTTGCTCAAAAACCAACCAACAGTCAGACAAATAAATAACTTTGTGGTCACTCTTCTAAGATGATGAATGTCTCCCCTAGGTTGATTTTCTTCACTTGATTTTCCCATTTGTCTTAAAGTTTTAGGAAAAAAAAAGTTTGGGCTCAAGATTGGTACAACTACTTACTAGACATTTAAGAGTCACAGAATCTTTTTTACCTAGTAATAATTCTCTTATTAATCCATCTTCACCTAGATAACAAATTAGCTTCAGAATAATTATACATTATTTTAAATTTGATATCCAGACTAATAGCTAAACCTGATTAAATTTTCTATTATCAATGCAACTTTTCACTGAGTATCTTTGAATGAGATTTACATAAAAAAATGCTCTTAATTTCTTCTTTCCCTGTCAGCCTCACACCCATAATCTCATGAGACACATCAGCCCTGGGTTTTCCCTTTCAGTTTCTGTGGTCATTGAAATGGCTCTTAAGTGCCTCTGAATGTGTCACGCTTGGTTGACTTCACAAATATCTATGACATCTCCCCCTTGCTGCTTTGACAGACCTTTAAAATTAGTCAACTTTGAAAGAATTGCTTTCGTTTCCTGAATTCTATGGGAGATAAATCAAAAATCTTCCTCATCACATTTTGAAGTCTAGGTTTTCATCCTCTCTAACCTACATCACCCTTGGTTCTATTGTTTTCCATGACGCGCTGGTCATGGCACTGTGGTATGAAGCCACTGCTTCCTGTGGTGCAGGTCTCTCTCAGTCAAGCTGCGAGCAACTACAAAGAGAAAGACTGATGCTTCACAATGAAATGTTAGAAGCATCCTCCTTGGGAAGAAAAAATTAATTACATTTTTGAAGGAGTTATAATTGGATTTTACTTCTCCCTTTTGTGATAGTTATTTAAGCTATGGCATTAACACACTCCCAACATCTTTTATTCACTCAGTTTGATAAAAAGGAAGAAAGATTTATTTGTAATTATCAGAAATAAACACAGTTTCTGGGAAGTAAACACAAAAGAACAGAATCTGGCTTGGATCCCACCTCGTCAAAGATGCAAATTAGGAACAGGCCATAGGAACGGGAGGTTTCACTAATCCTTTCTAAACAATGTAAATCATTAAATTAGTCCCTGGTTCAAAGGCATCTGCAGTGTGTAACTTCAGATTTAGTACAAGGATCCCAGAGGAGCAGTAACTCCCTTTGGGCCTTCATCATTGTCTAGCCGGTGTTTACTTTGAGTCACATGGTGCAGGCCTGTGCACTTACACCCATTCGAACCTACTGGAATTTTATCGTCCACCTGTCCTCTGGTGCTATCCTCTCTTTGCTTCCAGTCCATCTGTGATCTCTCTCCAAACCTGGCGGTTTCTGCTTGAACAGCGTCAGGCTATCCTTCAGGTGCTGGCCCCAGGGTCTCTGAAGTAGACATGTGAAGATCATGTATTCTAACTCAGACTGTTCAACTTGCCTTCAGGGGACATGACAATTCCAAATACAACACTGAAAATGAAGACAGAAACCACAAGGCCTTGGCTTGGAAAATGGAGTTTCACCAATTATCATCTAGTTTTTCTCAGGCAAAAATAGCTGAATTGATGCAGGTTTGATTTGTCCTCAGGAGAAGAACTACCAAGACAGAGGGGCAGTCCAAGGAACCGACTTTACCTTATATAACAAATGATGGACTCTGATGGACTTTGTTGAACAAATACTCCTTTGTTAAATACTCCTCAAACCCTCAAAACCCAGACCCATCCTCCAACAAGAAGACACTTCAAAGCATCAAAATTTTTATGCAGTTTCAATTCATGGACAGTACACGAATTCTCTGGAACCAAACCATAGCTCACCTCTTACTCTTCCAAATCCTTTGCTACTGAAAACACTTCCATAAGAGCAGCCCTACCCCACCTCCAGTGTTCCAAGCAGGCTCTTCAGTCATCCATTAAGACTCTGTTTCCATGAGTGTCAAAACATCCGGTTTGTCTTGTTGATGGTTAGGGAACCCTGTTCTGGACACATCACCCACAGTTCTGCCTGCAGAGTTTTCTTCTGATCCAAACTCACTTTCAAAGGAAAATCTCCATGCCTGAAGGGCATCAAAGCAAAAACTCTGTAGCACAGAGAACCAGACCTGCTTGCAAATTTCCTACTTGGATATTGGGGCCATCTCTATGTTGCTCAATGACCTCCAGATATTTCTGGCTAGTTGATATTTATATTTCGGTTTTATCAGCCACACAAATACTATAAGGTCATTGGGCAGAGGCTGTAACAAACTCTATTTTAAATAACAGCTACCATAAATGTTGTAGGCACTTGATAAACACTGGATAATAAGAAGAAGAATCAGAATTCCCTTAGGAAATTATTTTACTGCCTCATATCTATCAGTGTTAAGAATTTTTACTCTTCAATGTGAAACGAAATTTCCCTTGAATTATCTTTATCCTGTTAAGGCCAGTTTTACCACACTAAATATTATGTTGATTTGAGTGTTCTGCTCAAGGCTTGGACTTCTATTGCTCAATCTACACAGCTCTACAAACTGCCCTGCCTTAAGCTACATATAGGGATATATTTTATTCATCCTGGTAGCAACAAGTGCCATAGCATTGATTTGTGATTTGAGATCCCCAACATATTCTATGCTCTTCTGCAAAACTTAACACACAGACTTTCCTTAGCATAGAGAAGTAATCTCTTTATTTTCTATTCTTTTCTTTTTAATCCCTCAAATACTCTGGGAATTAAAACAGAACTCATATTTAAATCAGCTTTTCCTATCTTAATCTCACCATTTTATGTGATATCACAGTATTTTCCATCTGAAAGCAACTCTCCTGTTTGTCACAAAATCAACTTCCAAATTGAAGTACTAAGCATCAAGTATTTAGAAAGTGATTTGGTTCTTGTAATATCTTTAGTCTAATTTGCATCGAGTCACTTTACTTTCTTTTGCATGCAACAGAAAAGCACAGGGCTAGACTTTTTAAAGTTAAATGTTTGATATAAAACAGATATTCTACTAATTTGCTTTGCAAATTGAGTTCTCCATGATTTACTGCATAATGCACTCTAAGAGACTTAAAAAATCTAGGAATAACTTGCTGTGCTATTTACACAGTCACTTACCTATTCTGATTTTCACTTTTCGTGTCTGGGTAAAGCATCTCTACCACCTATTTCTTTTGCAGAAAGGCCAATTATGAAGATACCTAAAAGATATATGGAAAGACTGCCTGTTTGGAAATACATTACATGTAAGAATTAATATCATTGCTTTTGTGCTTGGGAATTCTATTATTGTATTATGTTTGAGAATTTCTCATGGTTACTGTTAAAAATAAAATTTCATATAGTCAAAGTCACATCATAAATCTTTTTTTAACAAAGAAAAAAAGCTAAACTGAATGAGCATACTTTTCCTCACTCACCCTCTCTGACCACATAGTGGGCAATGCAGTGAGGAGAGAGACAGGAGCCTTAAACAGGAATCCATAATCTACTCCCGGACCGTGCTATCAATGTGGAACCTTGCAAACAACCTTGGGTAACCAAAGGCTTTCGGAGGCCTGTTATCCAGTCCGAAATACAGCGTATTAAATGAGCTGGTTCCAAACACCTACCCAACTAGGTGCTCTCTTCTAGGACTTGAGTTTTTTAACCTACTTCATGGTGTAATCCTTGGACCCTGAGAGAAGGGATGACTTGCTGTTTCTGATGTAATTCATACCAGGTAAGTTCATACTAACCAAAGGGTTTAGTCTAATTAATTTAAAATATAACATTGAATCCTTCTTGCATATATGAAAAACAAAGCACTAGTAAATTGTGCTGACGGTGGAGCTGCCCCATGGATTATGTGCCGCAGGTAACAAACCCTGAGTCTGCTGCTCCGGTCTAGGAAGCAGGCCTCCTTGACTATTTTTAATACATTTCTAGGCTTAGTTTTGAAGTATACAAAGAAAACACTTGATAATATCATTTAAATTGCGAAGGACAATTTGACTATTATGGGAGAATTTTCACTGGATTATGTGGTGAAGTCGCTTCACTTGGACAGAGCGCCTCTCTTTCTTCTCATTGATTTGGGATGACAAATTCGTGAACAGTAAAGATTGTCTGGATGACGGACAGTCCGGAGCCTGCAGTTCACAGAACGGTTTTGTTCTAAGGAGCAGGGTAAAGATTCTCTGTGTGTTGAAAAGTTTGTGTTGCTCTATACAAACCAACCTCCTTTCCAGCTAGGACTACTGGAAAAGAAAAATGCCTGCAACCTTATCTGTTGGTTCGAAACTAGACTTGGGGTCAAAGACAGCTCAGAAGAAAATTTGCCTAGTTGTATTTTTGACGGAAATGGTTCCACTTCATCAAATGCTGTTTAACATCTCTGGAGGGCAGTCAGGAGGCTGCAAGAGGCATGAGGAGCTGTGGGGCACGGAATTCAAGTGCACAGTCTGCAAGGACGGAACAGCGGCACCCGCATTCAGCCCTGTCACTCACAGTCTTACCTGTGAGACCCTGTGCCAGGCCCTAAGCCTTTAGGAAAATCTTCATCTCTGAGATGAGCTTTGTAAAATGTATCAACAGAATGGGGAAGACTCATTTTGCTACACTACATATATCTTACAATTTTTTATAAGGAAGTTAGCAGAGGATTAAAATTTGCCTAATACCTTGAGTAAACATGTGCAGGGGAGAATGACGAATGTGCTCATCTCTGAGGCTTAGAGAAAATGACTTTTCTTATAACAGATGCAGCAGTCAACGCAAGTTCCGTGGGCCCGCTCTAGAACTGCACTGCATCACACTTCGTGTAGGTTTTGATTTCACTTATGCCAGGTTCTCAAGCTTCATGGTGCAACAGAAGCATCTGGAGGCGCTATGATAACAAGGTTCCTGAGCCCCCCTCCAGTTTCTGGATCAGTGGGACTGGACAGGGGCCGGAGAACTCGCATCTCTCACAGGTTTCTGGGTCATGATGACATTGAGGACCAAAAGCTTTGATGATGTACTGCAACCTCCCAGCGCCTTTAAGCTGCTGTAGGAATGGGATAAAAGAAGCTCAGAGAGGACTTATTATATGGAGTTACTGGCTTATTTCTTCCTCCCTGAGTACTAGTGTAAGAGCCAGAGAAATAAATGCGATACTTACTATGTCCTTTAGCTTCTCTCAGGGTTACACCCTTACTCGCTCAATCATTTATTTAAATACATATGTGCATGGCATGGTTAAGTGTGCATGAGCTCACATGGATGGTGCAGGTGTACCAGGCACTGTGCTAAACTCTGGACAACAGTATGAATGAAAGGAGTCCAAGGCCATGTCTCAAGGTGAATGTAGCCTAGTCTCACCTCTAGCCTTATGAGTAGGACTGCTTTTGTCTTGTTCCTCTTTGCTGGTATATGTTTATAGCACATAATGTTCACTTATTTTTTTTGCAGCACCAGGGACTGAACTCATGACCTCGCACTTGCCAGGCAGGTGCTTAGGCCACTGAGCTAGATCCCCAGCCCTTAATGTTTACATTTCTTGTGTGGAGTTGGCACATGTACATGACACATCTTAATTCCTGTTTTTCATCCCCTGTGTCTTTCCTCCCTCTCCCTCCCTTCTTTTCTTGGTCCCCTTCCCATTTGAGAAAGATCTACCTCCCGACTACCTCTTATCTGTCTCTTATTTTGCTCTTTATTTGTACCTCAAGCTTGTCACATAAAATGAATTATGCAGTATTTAAGCTTTTGAGTCTTATTTCATTTAACATTATGGTCTTGAGGAGAGTCCGTTTTTCTTTTTTTACCTATGACTCAAGTTTATCTTTCTTTATGGCAGAGTAGTACTCCATTGTATGTAAATATCGTGTTTTCTTTATGGCAGAGTAGTACTCCATTGTATGTAAATATCACGCTCCATTGTATGTAAATATCACCCCAGCTACAGAGTAACGGTTTAAAAAGGAAAGATCATAAAACACTATGAGACCTCCATATAGAAAAGCTATTTATATAAAGATGACATGCAAAACAGTCATTAAAGAACTTTTCAGGTTGATTATTTCTCCCATATGAGTACTACTAGGATGAAACCCTGATACACAGCTCACTGGGTGGAAGATGTTGTTCTACACACATTAGTCTTTTTTGCCCCACAACAATTCTAGGAGGTAGATACTTTCTTATATTGAAAGTTTAGGAAACTGGGGCAACGATCTTCTTTGACTGCAATGGTAATTTTATATCTTGTGCCTGATACTTGAGGAAATATTTGAATAGGTGAACTGAGAAGGAATGAACGAACCAGCCATGACTTTCACTCCTTAATCTCCTCGATGTGGCTGCTGTTCTCAGCCACAGTTGCTGGGGCACCTCTCAGGGGCTCTTTTGGACAATCAAAGATGAGGCCAGAGTCCCCACTGAAAAGAATGGTCCATTCATTCTCACAGGATGGTCCACATCCTTCTCTGCCATTGCGTCTCAGTCTGTGTTATTTCTCTCCAAAACTACCGCCAATTCCATCCCAGTAGGATGGCCTCCAAAGGGCGGCAGAGCTGGCACATGCATTTTTAAAATGCAGGATAACAGGTATTGAGTGTTGGCAACAAGTATGTTCTGGCTGGGCCACTGATGATAGCACCTGGTGTGCTCCCAGAGGGACTCTCAAGCACTTTGTGTCAACTATATATATATATACTCATTCTGTTAGCAAATTGGATGTCACTGAATGGGAAATAGAAAGCCTTTGTCCATCCAGCATCATTACTGAGTCTGATGACCATCTGATTATTTTCATAATTTAAATGTTCATCTATTCAGCATGAGAAAAAAACAGCACTTGAAAACAGGTTCCTCTTTCTCCAGAAATCTATTTTTGTGACCGTGACCACCTCATGGTGCTATTTTACAGGCTGGACTGAAAAATCCAAGTTCCAAGTTGACAGTATCCACAGATTTGAGGGTGTTGATTAAGGAACATGATATGGCAAAATACCCTCCTGGTTGCAACCTAATGTTTGCAGAATCATAAACTTGCAGAACACGTGCTTCAATCAGCTGGCTGCGTAAGAATTCAATCAGCGTTAATCTAACACAATGCAGCACCTGCTCCCCAACTGATTTCTAGTGTTCTTCAATCAAAAGCAGCAGAAGAAAAGCATCATTTATTGCAAGCAATGTCAGCAGACCTGAAACTTCAAGAACCTGAAGCGCAAGACAAAGATCAAGTTTGCCTTCTGGTCCTCTTCTCTCCTTGGAGATGCTACAGAATGGGAGAGCCGTGGTTCACAAAAAATAGGAGATGGTTGGAAATGTCCAGTGCTAAATTCACTCCAGGTGAGGCGAGCTTGCAGTTAGGTGCTGGTCATTAGCACGCGTTGCCATGCGGCTTTTGCATCTGAAGGTCAGCGGCCTGTGGGGCTTGGGGGTTTTTCTCTAGGTTACAGCACAGAGCAGAGAGGACAGATGGATGATACTAGGCTGAACCAAAGAGAGTCTGAATATGTGGCTCCCTATTCAGTGTTAGACACAAATCCAGCTGGCCATTTTGGTGGAAAATTAATAAATGAATCATTTGGTAGAAAATTAATAGAGTACCCAAGGGATGTACTTTCATTCCTACAGGAAAGAATCCACAAACATATTATCTGTCCTCAGCGTTAAGTTTCCAGAGGAAGGGGCAAGTCAGCGTCATTCATGCCTTCATCCCTGGTGGCCAGACAGTGCTTGGTTCAAAAGAGGCACTCCAGGAATGTTTATTGAATGAATAATTAAACAAAGCAGCCCTTATTAGAATTTCTGTATGAGTAAGTCTCCTGACACTCCTGTACATGTCTAAATAAACAAATAAATGCAATGTTCACCAACTACTTTTCCAAAATTGACCATGAAACTGTTTTTTTCACCGACTTTAAAGGTCCCCTCAGATGGTAAAATATAATTTTCCTAAAAAGGGCACTTATTAAGAAGGCAAATCATGGTTTGTAATTCAAACTCTTAACGTGCTTGTACAATGCTCAGTATTTGACTTAAAATAGAAAATCTGTGACTTACAAGTAATGGAGAATTTGGTATCATTGGAGAATAAGTCCTCCGTTCTGGCTCTGTGCCCAGAAGGATTATTTTATAGCAGGTTGAATTCTCTACTAATTATCTTCAAAACAGCTGGACTACTGGATAAACTCTATCTTAATGCACAGTACAAGAGCAAATAAGGATAATTAAACTTTGATTTCAGACTAGACTGACAAGCAGAGTAAGTGGGGAGACTGTTAAAAGACAGAAGGCAGAGGGAGGCAGCACGGGAGCTCTCATAAAACTCCTCGTCAACACCAAAAAGTGTACCTTATTGTTAATAGGCTACAGCTAATTTTGATACATTTCTACCTTGGCCTGATTATTTAGTTTGCTTTGGGGAACACCCAAGCGATTCTACTGGGTCCTAAATGATTTAAAACAAATTATAAGGAGAAAACAACTTGATTTCATCAGAAACATGAAGCTAACAGAATTAACAACTAAACATCCTGTGGGCAAAAGCAATAACATCTTTCAAATGAAACATACATACAAAAAGAAGTTTCAGTGGAGGGATTTTGAAGCCACCCTTCATGGGAAGTGTTACGAAGCATTCTTTTCCAATGAGGAATCTGTAAATTACCTGCGTTAGCAATCAGCTCCAGATTATAATTGCCAATTTGAGAAAATTTCACCAACAATTAAGTAAAATCAAATAACCTATCTGAGGAAGCAGAGTGGTGGCAGGCCACCACATTCCCCTTCCTGTCAAGGTTTACTATAATTTGTTTTTATTTTCCTTTATAAATTGAAATCCCATTCTGTTTTATTGGGCTAGGACTAATCAAGAGCCACCATGAAGAGAAACAGACAGCTCAGAATGAGAGCCTCTGAGTAATTTGGATTCAGAGTGAAAATAAAGGTTATGTAAGTTTGGCTGGAAATTGTTGTGACCCGGTAATAAGAATCTTAAACTCCAACTACAAGAGAGCACGCAACTCATTATTCCAGTTTATCACACCAGATTAGTTCTGGAAGTTAGAATACGAAACGATCTCCCTGCAGGACGGTTGGCAGAGGCGCAGGGTTGATTTTCTTCCTAGAACTTCCCACAGTTCTGCCATATTTAGCTATGAGTCTTGGCAAGTTCATTCAGAACGCTGGAATTCAACTTTCTCCCCCTTTCGCTCATGGGAGACTGAGGCTTCTCCCATGTCTGAAGAACAATGTCTGTTTCTATAAACACTTAATGAGTGCCTACTATGTTCCAGACATTGTGCACAGTAAAGAAGATACAAAAACAAGCTACAACCTGTGTGCTAAGTACTGCCAATTTCTTTCTAATTCTGCTTTCCTTACTTTTACTGAAAGGATTCCAATGTTGCTCAAGGCAGTGATGTGCCTAGATAAAACACGTCTTCTTAGATTTTCTTCCAGCTAGAGGTGACAGTGTGACTCAATGCTTTCTAATAACAAGTAGGTAGAGGTTTACCATGGATTCCTGGCAATTTTCCTTTCCCTACAAATGTTACTACTTCCTTAGTTTGGTTTTGGTCCATTGTGACACAATAGGGTTGGATTCAGAGCAGGTATTTTGAGACAAGGAAATGACAAGCACTGAAATAAAGCCTATGCATGGCAGGTGGCAAAAAGAAAGGAAAGACAATGCTTATGGCATTAATGGAATACATATGGCTCTGCCTGGCTCTGCAATGTGTGCTTTAGACATCATCATGGAGAATACTCAATTCTTATTTGGTTCTGCCACAGTGTTTGGGCATTGTCACTTGCAGCCAGATAGAACTGTAATTGATGTGAAGTTTCCATGCCCTTCAGGCACAAGGGATTATGGGCACATGCACAAATTACAATAAAGTGCAGTGCTGGCTATGAAAGACATGCAGGAGAGAGAGATGCTGGAAGTAAAGATATAATGTATTTATGGCAAAACATCTATAATAGAAAATGTGGAGTTATGGGAGGCAAGAGAAGTGTTAATGGGAACATCCAGTCTGAAGTGAACAATGCTCAGGGACAATGGGGCTTAAAGGCACAAGAGCTTACAAAGCATATTAAGTAGCTTGGTTTTATTTTGAAGGAGCAATGCTGAGGGTTTTCATGAGGACACTGAATGGCTTCATTAGTCTAAGCTACTCTTTACTGACACATGGAAAATGCCCTTGGTGGGTCTGACTGCATAGTATATTTATTGAAAGACATACGGACGAGAGGAGTAAATCTCCCAGGCAAGCCAGGGGAGGCTGAATTAAAAGATCTCATGTAGCATGCATGTCTGCCATTTCTCTTTTCCCACATTCACTAATAAAACAATAGTAAATGGAAAAAGAAATTGCCACATAACATCAAAGAGCATGCGAGAAGGACAATCAGCAGACCAGAGCTTTCCACAAAATCCCGCAAGTA
>RJWT010000447.1:10898-67968 GCA_004365215.1 Cuniculus paca
AAAAAAAAAAAAAAAAAATCGCTCCCAAGGTTTTTCTTCCCGTCCTCTGCATGTGACTGCAAGGCAGCCCCATATTAACTCAACCCTGAGTAGCCAACAATTTCTCTTAAAAAAAATAATTAAACACACCACTAGGAAGTTGGAAACACTGAGCCCAAAAATTTATTCTACATCTTTAGTGGCAAATGTACTGACTTCTAGTAAGTATGTTTAATCACATACCGCATCTAGGAGCTTTGAGTTTCATGGCAGAAACTCAACGGGAAAAGAGATAAACACATAACAACAGAGAAGATGCATCATAGTTATTGGAGAACTTCAATCTATTTGCTCACTAAGTTTACATGACAATTACAAAAAGAAAAGCTACTAATTATTTTTCATTTATTTATTTATTTTGAAGGCCAACATAACAAAGAAAACTGGTCTTAGAAGAAAAATGGAACAGAATAGAAAGCATTTCAACATCTCTGATTTGTTCTGTCAGAGATTTGTGATAATATAGTACTAATGAAATACAAAAGAAGATACAGTGAAGAAGTGATAATCAGTGAAAAACGATAAGCCCGTGAAACTAGAAATACTATCATTGCATTAAAATAAAATTCAAGGGGTATGTTAATCAAATGGTATAAAGTACCAGTTATGCAAGACAAGGTAGAGATCAGCTAGAATCATAAGAAAAGACAGAAAATGGGTAACATATTGAAGGGAGCAGTATGCCAAAGTGGGTAAGTACAGAAGCAAGTTGCCTAGATTAGAATACTGTCCATCTCTCAATAGCTTATTGTTAATTCATATGGCTGACTTTTCTTAACTTCAATACTAGGATGACAATACTAGAACCTCTTTGTGTTATCATGTTAAATGAGTTAACATAAGTGGTATAGTTAGAATAGATCTTATCATGTAGTAAGTAATCTAAGACATATGCACAATCACACTTATGCACACATGCACAGAGAGCTCAAGAACTCCAACTTGATCCACAGAACTTACAGAATTAGAATGAAAAAAGTAGAGAAAATTATTAAAGAATAGAACAAAAACAAAAACAAAAGCAGAAACAAAACTTCTCTGCAGAGTACCAAGCAGAATGAAAGAAAAATGACTCATATGTCTCGATCGAAAAATAGTGGTATTTTTTTTTTTAATTTCTGAATTCTGAACTAAAGAAGCTCGATGTGGCACAACTAATTTAAAATCATCCTCCTCTCAGTTTTATCGAGGTATAAATTAAAACTTTTATACTTACATATACAACATGACGTGTTTATATATGTATGCGTTGTGATGATTACTACAATCAAGCTAATATATCTATCACCTCAATAAGAACATCTCAGATCTACTGTCTTTTATTGGTACATTTTTGATATACATAATGATCACATTCATCATAGGGAATTTGAACTTGTATGTAATATATCTTGATTTTTCTTTTTTTCCCAATTCTCCTCTCCTCCCTTCAAACCTTATTACCCTCCTTGTTTTCAATTACACAATACAGTATTCCTTAACTATCATATTCACAGTGTTATACACTTGACTTCAAGAATTTGTTTTTTCTGCATAACTGAAACTTTGTATCATTTAACCAACATATCCCATTTTCTATCCCCTAACCAATCAGTCCTTGGAAATCATCATGCTACACTGTTTCCTAAGTTTCAAGTTTTCAGGTTCTGTATTAAAGTGAAATCAGGCAGTTTTCTGTGTTTCAGAGCTTGATTTATTTCATTTAGAATAATATTCCCCCTATCATTGCAAATGACATAATCTCCTCTGAGTTTAAGGCAGACTAATATCTCATTGATTTTTTTGTCCATTCTTCTATCAGTAACACTTTGGTTGATTCTTTACATTGGTTATACAAAGTAAGAACTAATGGATGTAAAAGTGCATATATTGCTTCAAAATATGCTTCCATTTCTTTGACTATATTCTAGAAGAGAGAATGATGAATCACATGGTATTTCTACTTTTAATTTTTTTTGAACCAGGAATCGAACTCAGGACCTCGCGCTTGTCAGGTAGGTGTTACACCTCTGAGCTATACCCTGGGGTATAGCTTTTAATTTTTGAGGAAATGCTGCACTATTTTCTGTAATGGCTGTATAATTTAAATGGAATAGGATACTTTTCTCTAAAACCTCTTCAATAGTGAGCTTTCCTCATTCTGATACTAGCCATTCTAAAACATGTGAGATGGTATCCTGTTATTGCTTTGATTTGCATATCTCTAATAATTGGTGGTGGTGACTTTTAAAAAATATACCTTTTGATCATTTGTGTCTCATTTTGATAAATGTTTACTCAGTCCTTCACTCATCTTTATAAAGGTTATTTGTTTTCCTGTTACATTTTTTGAGTTTTGTATGTATTTTGGATATTAACATCTTATCAGATATTTAATATGCAGTTATTTTTCCCAATTCTTTAGGTTGTCCTTCACTCTTGACTGTTTTCATTACTGTGTAACAACCTTTTCATTTCATGCATTTCAAATTTATTTTTGTTCTTGTTGCTTATACATTAGCGGTAAAACCCAAAAATAATTATCTAGATTAATAGGTAGTAGCTTTTTCACAATGTTTTCTCCTATTTATATGCTAGTTGCAAGTCTTATATTTTATGTCATTTGAGTTGATAATTGTATACTGTTGAAATAAATGTCCAAGTTTGCTCTTTTGCATGTGAATACTCAAGTTTTCTCAATGCCATTTATTGAGGCAATTTTTCGTTTCCTACCATGTATTCTTGGCATTCTCTTAGAAGATCAATTGGCAATAACTGTGCAGATTTATTCCTGAGGTTACTATTCTCTACATTTGCCTGTTTTTTTTTATTTAAGAGAAAAAAGACACAGAAAAGTAAAACAAAAGGCAAGAGACAAACAACAATAACAAACCCAAAACAATAACAGTGTAGGTTTACAAAACAAGATGAAAGGAATTTAACAATGGTTGTAATGTTACATATTGTTACCTTCAAAAGGGTCTATGCCTGTTTGGTTTTATATTACTGTAATTTTTTTGTTGTTGCTTTTGGTACCAGGGGTCGAACTCAGGACTTTGCGGATGCCAGGCAGGTGCTTATGCCACTGAGCTATATTCCCAGCCTGGTACTGTAATTTTGTGATTGTTAGAGCTTTGCAATATATTTTGGAATCAGGCAATTATTTTTCTTGCCTGATTGCTCTGGCTAGGACTCTGAATACTATATTAGTTATAAGTGATGAGTGTATTTTTTTATTTCTAAATTTAGAAGACAAATTTTCACTTTTTCTTTGATAAATATCATGGTGTCTGTGGATTTGATATACATTGCATTTATATTGTGAAGTACATTCCTTCAATACTTTAGTTATTGAGAAATTTATCATGAAAATATGTTAAATTTACAAAATGGTGTTTCTGCATCTATTGAGATAATGAGAGGATTTTATCCTTCTGTATGTTGAAGTGACATGTTACATTTATTCATGGGCTCATGTTGAAATATCCTTGTATTCTAGCACGAATCTCTTTTGGCCAAAGTGTGATCCTAGTAATGCTCTGTTGAATTCATGTTGATAGTTCTTACAGTTTTGGGGGTTTCAGTCCATACTCAACTGGTTCCAAGGAAGGGTGGTGTGACTGAGGGGCAGCTCCAAGCAGCAAGAGCAAACTGTGCTAAAGAGGGAAAAACACACCCACCGTTCTGACCCTACACTGTATGTCCACTCCACCCCTGGGCGGGTGCAGACCTCACACCGCCAATCCCAGCACTAGACAATGAATCAATCACAAACGCTAGATTCAGCCACTTCCATGACTACATGAGGCTTAGGGGAGGGGGCTACCTACAAACCATAACAATAGTATTTTGTTGAGAATATAAATATCAATGTTGTGCATGGTCATGAGCCTGTAAAATTATTCTCATTCAATATTCTTATGTGGTTCTGATAGGAGGGCAATGCTTGCCTCATAAAATGAGTTTGAAAATGTTCACTCCTTTTCACGTTTTTTGACTGACTGTAAGCTATCTCCTTCCTCAAATGTCTGGTTGCATTCACCAGTGAAACCATTTGATCCCAAAATATTCTTCGCTGAGATTTGTTTGGTTATTAATCCGATCTCTGTTCATTTTTGGTCGGTTTGAGTTTCTATTTTTTCAAGATTCTTAGTAAACTGTATATTTAATTAATTTTTCCAGGTTGTTCAATCCATTGGTAAGTTCATAGTGGTCCCATGACCTTTTGAATTCCTGTAGCAAAAATTGTTTACTCTTTCATTTACACAATTTTTTAGACTTGAACGTTCTCTTTCTTCTTCTAGTGGTTAAAGCTTTGCACAATTTTCAACCTTTTTAAAATATGATACTTTTACTAACAAGTACTATTTTATTTTATTTTATTTTATTTTATTTTATTTTATTTATTTATTTTTTTGGTACCGGGGATCGAACTCACAACCTCACGCTTGCCTCGCAGGCGTTTATGCCGCCGAGCTAAATCCCTGGCCCACAAGTACTATTTCAATAATACATAAATAATTAAGTGTCAATAGTAATACTTTTGTCTACTTTCTATTGTATTTGACTCTGTTTTATTTACTTCTCTGAGCTTTCCTATTTATTTTTTGTACAAAAATTCAGTTGTTTTTCTAGCTGAGGTATTAAGTTAAGCTGTTTATTTAAGGTACTTTTAACTTGCTACTAAGTGATTATTGCTATAATCTTCCCTCATGAAAATACTTTTGCTTTATTTCATGTGTGTGTATGTCATGTTTCCATTAATATTTCCAAATTCTTAAAATTTTCTTTTTAAATTTTATTTGACTCATTCAATAATGTCCTGTTAAATTTCCAAATACTTGTGAATTTTCTAATTTTCCTCCAGTTAATATTTCTAGTTTTGTATCATTTTCATAAAAAAGAGTTGATATAATTTCAGTCTTCTTAAATTTTTTTTGAGTTGCTTCATGATCTAATATCAATCATGGTGAATCTTCCAAGAGTGCTAAAAAAAATATTGACTATTCCATTACTGTGGAATGGAATATTCCATATCTGTATGGTAGATCCCTTTGGTATATGGTACTCTCAAGAAGAAAAGCATAACACTGAGTTCCACAAACATAACCCTGACTTTTCTAACATAAATTTTTACTTAGTATAATAGCAGTTGGCAGTGCATCTCAGCACCTTTGCCTGAGGGATACAAGAAACACACTTGTGTTTATCCACTTGGTATGATGAAATGCAAGGTGTGAGCATGCGTGCAAAAATGTCAAATCAGAATTTTCACTAACAGTATGCTCCATCTAACAAGTCTGGTATATGTTTACCTGAGCAACCCAGAGGATGTGACACACTCACAAAATTATAGGATTTGTTTTAAAATTTTTTCTTTTGATTTTTTGAGTAGAAGTAGCCCAATTCAGTACAATGGCACATAAAAAAATAGATTTGCAAGTTTTGGTGGAGGTCAAAAGTGAATGATCAAATTATTCATTCATGGATGATGAAGATCTATTATGGTAAAATACATTCATTCATAATAGGAGAGTGGAATGGGTGTATGATGACACTGATGATGATGATTTTGAGGTTGTCCATGTGAGCCAAAGTTCCTGTGACAATGAAATGGAGCAAAAATTAATACAGACACAGAGAGTGCAGACTTCTTCGATTAAGATGATGAAGAAAACAGCAATATGAGTACGTATTTGACCAGTTGAAATGCTGTGAAATAATCATACAACCAAGTGGAACGATCCAATGTTAGAACTAGGTATGAAAATACAGCAAAGATACTGGCAGGTGTGAAACATACTGGACAAAATATCAGCACTGTCATTCAATGATGGAAATTGCCACAGACTGAAACATAAGTAAAACATTCTGTATGCACCCATAGCCTTATTAATAAAAGGTATGTATTATGACATCTCACTAGCTGAACTGAAAGCATTCATAGTTCTGCTGTACTTAGCAGGGATTTCACACAGTAATCACAGGAATGTGAAGGGATTGGTCAAAATATGGCATAAAATTTATGCCCTTGTAGATGTGAAGACTTACTATGTTTTCAGTTTAGACATTTATATTGGAGCTCAGCCATCAGGTCTTTACTCATATAGTAATAAACCAAATGATGGCTTGAACAAACTTGTTGCTCCTATCTTCCAAATTAATTGGAATGTGACATTCTACAACTAGTTTACCAGTTTCCTATTGATGCTACATTTGTTAACAGAGCACAAGTTGATCAGTGCAGGAACTGTATGCAGGAAGAAAATAGAAATTTCAAAGGAAATTTTACAATTTCAAAATAGGAAATTGTATAGTACAGTCTTTGGATTTCAGAAAGATGTAACATTGACCTTGTATATGGCAAAGAAAAACAAATTGGCACTGCTGATGTCAACATTTCACCATGATGGGGAAATATTGATAGAGAAATACTGACAAAATGGAAACCTGAGATGGAAACTTTCTGCAACAAGACCAAAGGTGAAGTAGATGTTACTGATGAACTACGTAGGAACTATGATTCAAAACACAAAGGATTAGCCAAGGTTGTATTTTACTTGATCCTGAACATGTGTGACATAAATAGTTTCAGTAGTGTACAAAGAAAATAACAAGTGCAAAATATTGTGGAAATATTTTCTTAGAGTATTTGGACTGGAGCTCCTAAGAGATCATTTATAGCAGAGAAAAGGAAAATGGTTTTGCCCAGGGGACTACACAAAAATCTGTGGAGCACCCTGGTGAGCTGACGGGTGAACAGGCAGGTACAGCATCCCAAAAACTTACTATGACAACAGGAAAACAAAAAAGATGTCAAATGTGCCTTACAAGAAAGGACAGGAAGAAAAAAATACACATGTTATCAATGTAAGTAATATCTGTGTATGTACCATGCAGTTTTCATGTGTGAAGATTGCCTTGGGTGTGATAATCAAAGCAAATATTTTTGTTGTAGAGTTCTATTGGTATTTTCATTGTAGTTCACATATTTTTATTTCTGATGTCATCTCTTATGTTTTGTAAGCAAGTACACAGCTGATGTGAAATGCTGATGTCTATTCTAAGCACTCATTACGCATTTGATATTTTGTTTTACTGATCTTTTTCCATTTTAAATGCACATTGTTCAATATATTAAGAAGCTCCTGAAAAAAACAGGAAGTCAAGAGAGATGACAAGAATGGCCCGCCATATAGGAAAGGAAAGCTGAGCACACGTGCTGTTGGTGAAAGCAAGACATATGCATGGAACATAGAGTTGTCATATGTGAAGACCTCCTTGGATGTGACAGTTCAAACAAAGGTTATTCATGTGGTAGACTTTTGTGTTTACATTAAAGTTAACATAGATTTCATGCTGATGTTATTTCAGGTTTTGTAAGAAAGTAGAGAGCTGATGTGAAAATGTTGATGTCTATTTTAAGCACATTTAATATTTTATTGATACCTTATTTCCTTGCTAAATGCACTTGCACAACATAGTAGGAAGCTCCTGTCAAAAAAGGAAGAGAATAGAGGTGACAAAAATGGCCAGCCACACAAGCAAGGAAAGCTAAGTGCATGTGTCATCAGATAAAGTGAGGTGTGGGCATGGAAACATGCAGTCCTCATGTGTGGAGACTGCTGTGGGTGTGTCAACTGAATCAAAGAGTACTTTTTTGTATACTGCTATTGGTATTTTCATTGTAGTTCATATAGAAATTTATTTCTTGTTTTTTTTTAGACTTTGTACAACACGAACCAGTCAATATCAAAAATTTTGATTTTTTTATAAACACACAAAATTTTTAAAATGCTGTAAATTTTGTAATAGTTTTATCCTGTTAAGCACTCTCTGTTTAACAGAATGAAAATCATAAAATAAAAATAAATGATTCATCAACAAAAATATTTTAGGGCCAGGGATTTAGCTCAGTGGCGTAAGTGCCTGCCTGGCAAGCATGAGGTCATGAGTTTGATCTCTGGTACCAAAAAAAAAAAAAGAAATTCTAAAGAATAGATGTAAATTGACACACCCATGTTTAGGAGACTTCATGAAAAAAATAAGCTATGCTTTGTTTAACATCTATTGTTTCCAGATGAAATTTTTCCTGGATGAACAATCACGGTTCAAAATGGACATTGAAGGTCCCCACTACTTTGTATTGCTATTTCTCCCAAGTTGTCTTAACAGTTCCTAAGTACTTAGGTCTTCCAATTTTGGGTGCATATGTATTTATAGTTGATATATTGAGGAATAGACCACTTAATCATTATGTGAAGATTTTATTTTGTAATAATCTTTTACTTACAGTCTGTTTTGTCTGATAAAAACCTTGCCAACCTTGATTTCTTTTGGAAGTAAAATATCTTGCATGGAATATATTATTTCATGTCTTCCCTTCAAGTAATATGTATTTTCAAATCTAGAGTGAGCTTTTGTAAACAGCATTTAGTTGGTTCATTGTCTTTTTTTTGAAAGGAAAAAAAAAAGTGATGATACAGAATTTCAAAAAAATAAGAGATTAACAATCATTAATATATTGAGTATTGTTATCTTCAAAGTAGTTGCTCATGTTGCAAGATACAGGCATAAAAAATGATCAAAGAATGAAAGCACAAACTGTCCTTTTTGATGAAGTAACAGATTAGTAGTTTAATAATCTAACATATATATATATATATATATATATATATATAAAACATATTTTTTCCTCTTCTTTCTTTTCTCCTTTCACCAAACCCAGTTGTTCTTTCCTTCTGAGCAGTTTATTCCCCTTTCACTTTCACAATAGCTACTGTAAATTTTGGACTTTATGTACTCTTTCAGATTTTTACACTAGGGAGACAACATGATGTTTACACATGAGTGTGATTTATTTCATTTATAAGTATGTTCTCAAGATGCATCCATTTATCTATAAAAGCCTTGAGTTTATCCTTCGTTACAGTTGAGTAGCACTCCTATTTATAAAAATACTACATCTTTTTTATCCATTTGGTGGTTGATGGGCATTTGGGTTGTTTACAAGATCTAGCTATTACAAAATCTGCTGCTATAAACACGGGTGCACATATATCGTTGTGACATGATGTTTTCAATTTTTCTGAGAAAATACCAGAAGGGGAATAGCTGGATTGAACGAGACCTCCAATTATAGTTTTTTGAGGAATCTCCATATTGACTTCCATAGTAGTTGCACCAGTTCACACTCCCACCAACCGTGGAGAAGGGTGCCTTTTCCCCACAGCCACACCAGCATTTGTTATTGGTTGATTTCTTGATGACAGCCATTCTTTCTGGAGTGAGATGGAGTCTCAGTGTTGTTTTAATTTAAAATTCTCAAATGGCCAGTAAGGTTGAACACCTTTTAATATATTTATTTGCCATTTGTATTTGTTCATGGGAAAAGTGTGTAATCATCTCAGATGCCCATTTTGGATTGGGCCTTTGAATTTGAGGGGCCTGATTTTTTCAATTCTTTATATGTTCTAGATAGAAGTACTTTGTTGAGGGACAACTGGTTAAAATTTTTTCCCACTCTGTGGGGTTTTTTTCACACTGTTGGTGATTGGTTTTTGCTTGTTTGTTTTTGTTTTTGTTATTGTGTTTGCTTGTTTTTGGTACCAGGGATAGAACTCATGACCTTGCACTTGCTATGCAGTTGCTGTGCTGCTGAGCTATATCCCCAGCTCTGTTGATGAATTTTTTTCAATGTGCAAAAGCTTTTATCAAAAAACTTTTATTATTAAAGTTGAGATCCCAGTTGTTAATTCTTTGAAGTACTTCCCATGCAGTTTGGGTTTTGTTCATGAACTCTCTGCCTACCCCTGTGTCTTCTAGATTTCTATCTACCTTGTCTTCCAACAGACTTTGTGTTTGTTTTAATATTCAGATTTTTGATCCATTTTTACTTTAGTTTAGTGTATGGTGATAGATATGTATCTAGTTTTTGACTTCAGCATGTGGAAAGCCAATTTTTTCAGCACCATTTATTAAAGAGGCTATCGTTTCTTCAGTTAACGTGTTTGGTCTCTCTATCAATGATAAGGTGTCTTTGTAGTTCTGTCTGTATCTTCTAGACCATCCCACTGATCCTCGGGTCTGTTTTTTTTTTCCAGTACTCTGCTGATTTTATCACAGTATCTTTGTAATATAATTTCAAATCAGGGATCATGATGCCTCCTGCCTTGCCTTTGTTGCTCAGAATTGCTTTTGTTATTCTAGCTTCTACCAAATGAATTTTAGGAATGTTTTCTCTAGTTCTGTAAGGTATTTTACTGGTATTTTGATAGATACTGCATTAAATCTGTATAATGACTTTGAGAGTATGGCTTTTTTCATTATGTTGGTTCTTCCTATCCATGAGCAAGTGATATCTTTCCATTTTCTGATACCCTTTTCAATCTCCTTTTTCAGAGTACTGTAATTTTCAATGTATAGATAGATCTTTACATCCTTTGTTAGATTGATTCCTAAATTTTTCAATTTTTGGATGCTGTTGTGAAAGGTGTTGTTACCCTAATTTCTCCTTCAGTGAGTTTGTTGTTTGTGCACAGGAATGCTACTGATTTTTGAGGGTTGGTTTTATATCCAAACATGCTGATGAATTTGCTTATTAGCTCTAGTAGTCTTTTGGTGGAGTTTTTGGGGTCTTATTGTAGAGTATCATATTATCTGCAAATAATGATAACTTAATGTTTTCCTTCCCTATCTTTATTCCTTTTATGCCTCTCTCTTGTCTAATTGCTCTAATTTTTCCAGAGCTATATTGAATAGGAGAGGCAACAGTGGACATTATTCTCTTGTTCCTGATTTTACAGTGAAAGCTTTCAGTTTTTGTCCATTTAGTATGATGTTGGCTGTTGGTTTGTCATAGATGGTTTTTATCAGATTGAGTTAGAGGCTATTTTGATTTTCTCTAGAATTTTTTTCATGAATGAGTGTTGAGCTTTATCACAAGCCTTTTCTGCATCTATTGCAATGATCATCTAATTTTTGTCTTTGGCTCTGTTGATATGGTGTATTATGTTTATTGATTTGCATGTGATGAACCATCCCTGCATTCCTGGGATGAATCCCACTTGGTCTTGTCATATAGTCTTCTTGATGATTTGCTGCATTCTGTTTGCTAGTAATTTACTGAGGATTTTTGCATCTATGTTCATTAGGGAGACTGTCCTGTAGTTCGCTTTTTTAGTTGGATCTTTCTCTGGTTTTAGTATCAGAGTAATAATTGCCTTCAGAAATGAGATAGGGAAAATTGTTTCCATTTTGACTTCATTAAAGAGTTTGAGGAGCATAAGCATTAAATCTTCTCCAAATTTCCTGTAGAATTCAGCCATGACTTTATCTTTGTGAGCTTTTCTTTGTGGTAAGTTTTTAGTTACATTTTCAATCTCATTAACTGATACAGGGCTATTAATTTTATATATCTTCTTCATTTTTGGTAATCCATGCATTTGTAGGAATCTGTCCATCTCTTCTCTGTTTTCCATCCTATATGAGTAAAGATTTTCGAAGTAGGTATTGATGATCTTCTGTATTTCCACAGGATCTCTCGTGATTTCACCCTTTTCTTTCCTCAAAGCATGAATCTGAGTTTTTGCTTTCCTTTATTTGATAAAGTTGGCTTGGGGTTTATCAATTTTGTTTATTCTTTTAAAGAAATAACTCTTTGACTCATTAATTCTTTGTCTTATCTTCCTAGTATCAGTTGTGTCAATTTCTGCTCTGGTCTTTATAATTTCTTTCCTTCTATGAGCTTTGGGTTTGAGCTCTTTTTCTAGAAGCCTGAGGTGCAGCATTAGGTTATTAGTGCCCATTCTGTCTTCCTCGTGAGAGAATTCACTGTTAGTTATTTTCCTCTTAGGACTGTCTTCATTGCATCCCACAGGTTCTGGTAGGTTGTATCTGAATTTTCATTTGCTTGTAGATATTGTTTTGTTTCTTTTTTAATTTCATCTGTGACTCTTTGGTTGTTCAGGAGGGTGTTATTTAATTTCCATGTGTTTATGTTTCTTTTGCCAATAGTTTTCAATTTCATTGCACTACAGTCAGATAATATGCATGGGATTATTTCAATTACTTTACATTTACTTGAGCATGTTCTATGGGCTAATATATGGTCTATTTTAGAGAACATCCCATGTGCAGCTGAGAACAATGTGTATTCTGATGATGTTGGGTGGAACACTCTGTAAATGTCTATTAAGTCCATTTGTTCACGTTTGATTCAGTTCTGTTATTTCTTTGTTAAATTTTTGTCTAGGTGATCTGTTTTTGACAATGGGGTATTAAGATTCCCTTTTATAACTGTGTTATTATTTGATTTTTCATGTATGTTAATATTTGTCTTGTATAGTTGGGTGCTCCTATATTTAGTGCATATAAATATATTATTATCTCTTTGTCTTGAATTTTCGCCCTAACAAGTATGTACTGGCCTTGTTTATCTCTTTAGATCATTTTTGGTTTGAAGTTCACACTGTCTGCAAATAGAATAGCTATCTCTTCTTTTTTGTGGGTTCCTGTTCCATGGAGTATTGTTTTCCACCCTTTGACTTTCACTCTATGAGTTCTTGTATACAGTATATTGTTGGATCTTGTTTCTTGATCCATTCTGCCAATTTGTTTCTTTTGATTGGTGCACTGAGACCATTTAAATTGATGGTTATAACTTACATGTATAGGCTTATCATTGCCATGTTAGTTTCCTGTTGTTGGTTCTCTGCTTTTGCCCTCTGTTTAACTGCTTGCCTACCTGGTGGTTTCTTTCTGTTGTTGTTCTGGAAATTGTGTTCATTTTGCTTTCTAGAATATCTTTCAGTAGTCTTTCTAGGGTTGGTTTGGTGGACATGAATTTTTTCAGTTCGTCTTTTTCATGGAAGTATCTTATTTCTCCATTAATTTTGAAAAATAGTTTTAAGGGCCAGGGATTTAGCTCAGTCACATGAGCACCTGCCTGACAAGCATAAGGTCATGAGTTTGATCTCTGGTACAAAAAAAAAGATAGTTCTTCGGGGTACCAATCTGGGTTGGAAGTTGTTTTCTTTCAGGGCTTGAAATACTTCACTCCAAACTCTTCTTGACTTGAGGTTTTGTGTTGAGAAGTTGGCCATGATTCTAATGGGCTTTCCTTTATAGACGATATGTTTCTTTTCTCTAACACATTTTAAGATTCTGTTTTTGGGCTGAATTTATGGTATCTTGATTAATATACATCTGATATAGATTTATTTTGGGTATGGCTGTTTGGAGTTTTATATGCCTCCCTTATCTGAATGTCAGATTCTGCACCCATGGTTGGAAAATTTTCTGCAATTACTTCTGCAAATAGTTTTTTATGCCATTTGTGTTAACTCCTGCTTTTTCATTGACACCTATCAGCATTATACTGTTTTTCTTTGCATCATATTGGAGCTATTGAATTGTTATTTCATGGTCCCTTGTTCCTTTTAAGAGATCTTTCCTTTCATGATTGCTAGCTGTGATCTTTTCTTCAAGGTCTGAAAGTCTATCTTCAGTTTCATTCAAGCAGTTTTGACAGCTTTCAATGGAATTTTTCATTGTCTTTTGATGGGAGATGTAATCAGTTTATACTTAAAGTAATTATTGATAGTGAATTATTTATTCTGCTATTTTGTGAGTTGGTGTCTGTTTTATTGTTTCTCTGTTCACTTATTTCTCTTGGTGTATTCCTTTGTGACTTGATGTGTGTTTGTGTGTGTGTGTTTGTGCATGTGTACATGTGTAACAGTGTAATTTGATTCCTTTTATTTTATCTTTTTTATATCTACTTCAGGTCTTTTTTCTTTATGGTTACAATACGATTTGCACAAAGCATCTTCTAGTTACAACAATGTATTTTCAATGAAAACAATTTAACATCAATCATAAAATCTATACTTTAACTCCACCCACACATTTTCTGTTGTTGATGAAATTGTTATTGAGATTATAATTAACATTTTTATACTATTTATACTTCAAACCTTATCATGGCTATATCTTTTAGTGTTCAAATTGTTTACACTAGATTTAAGCATAGTAGCCATTGTTAATCTCTTATTATTTTGTTTTGAAATTCTGTATCTTCATTTTTATTCTTTTTTCATTTTAAAATAAAAAAATTAAAACTGGAAAATGTGAAAAAAAGTAGTGTGCATAGCTCTATGATAGCATTATAGCATATACTTTTATACTTTCATATATGTATTTATATTGTTATACTTTAAGTTGAAGAATTCCCTTTAGAATATCTTGAAAGACAGGTCTTCCAGTAATAACTCCCTCATCTTTTGTTTCTCTGAGAAAACTTTATTTTGTCTTTGTTTCAGAAGGATAGTTTTGCTGGATAGTGCTGTTTGTTAGCTTCTTCTGTTACAGCACTTCGAATATATCATCTCACTGTCTCCTGGTCTGCAAGGTTCTGTTTAGAAATCTTCTGATAATCCTATTGGGAGGTCCTCTCAATATGACCAGTTGCTTTTCTCTTGCTACTTTCAATATTCTATTTTTGTCTTTGAATTTTGAGAATTTGATTAAAATACTTTTCAGTAAAAACCTATATATGTTTCTTGTAACTTGAAATTTTGTTTATGTTTTCTTTCTTGATTTTGTTCAGTTATTTATCTATATTTACCTAGAGTTTACTAAGTTTTTTATGATAACTATTTTAAATTCTATTTAAGACTGTTCATACGTTGCCATTTCTTTAAGGTTAGTTACTAGTACATTAGTCAGTGGTGGTGTTTCCCTGATATTCATGATCCCTGTGGCTTTGCATTGGTGTCTATGAATTTGCAAAAGCAGGCCCCTCAGACATTCCTTACAGATTATCTTCAGCAAGGGAAGCTCTTGATCACTCAGTCGGTCCAGGAATTCTGGCAGACTAACCAGTATCCTGCTAGGGCTCTCTGTTGTCATGGTCTGAAGGCAAGAAGGCCAGCTATCTGGGACTATGACGACTGAACAGGAACCTGGATCTTCTGCGGCAGTCCTGGATCTTGTGCCAACTGTGGTGGATCTGGAGCTTGAGTCCTAATGGTTAGACCAAAAAGATATTTCCACAGGAATGAATATGTAGCCAGAGTTCACAAGGCCCAACCTGGTACTATGGTAGCTTCAGCCTGAATCCATGGATCCAACCAGGTGATGAGGCAGGCCTGGTACCTCGACTTGCCCAGATGGTCCCAATACTGACTCTACTAGGCTTTAGCCTCACAGTGAGATTCATGAGAGTATATTTGGTGGCTGGGAATGTGAGTGCATTTCTAGAGCCTGAATCTTTGCGGTGGGCCTGGATCTTGTGTCCATTCAGGTTTTCTAGACCCTCGTTCTGTTGGACTCTAGGTCCATAAAGAACTAAAACCTAATTGCTGTGTACAACATACAATAAAAAAGCCAAATTTTATTTAAACGTACATTTCAATACCCAGGAAATTTAACTCCCTCATAGTTTCAACGAAGTATATACTGAAAAAGTATATAATGAGTATATACTGAAACCAAAGAAAACAAAGACATCCTTCCTAGGGTTAAATAAGGGTGAAAGAAATGGTGAAAATAAAACAAAAATTAATAGAAACAAATAGTAGTATCATAGGTCTGGAATGCAACTAGATCAAAACTAGAAGCAGTGACCTCTGTGAAATGCCTTTAACAAGTTGATTACAGTGTTGGAATGGGGTATGTAAACAAATGTTGAATGCACACATAAGTATTTTCTTATCAAAAACAAAAAAAAGTGTTGTTTGGAATTTCTAAACAAACAAACAAAAAAGTGCAAAGTAAACCAAATCAAATATGAAATAAATTTGAGCAGTTAATGAAGAATGGGAAAAGGTCTATTCAATCTGGATAGTAAGCACATTTCCATCAAATGGTTGAGAGACTATTTTGTTAAGGCTATTGAAAAGGAAAGGCATTCTACAGAAAATACCATTTATAAAGCTCTAATGTAAATGCTCTTTATTGACTCCAAACCTTTACAATTGCTGAGAGACAAAGCAATCAAGTGAAATACAGTTGCAAGCGGAAGGTTAACATCAGTGAGAGCTAATGTTCAGCCAGCTGCTGCCATGAGAGGGGGAGAGCCAGGGCTGCTCAATGTGCAGACTCCATTACATAAGCAGTGAGTAAACGGATAGGGCTGACAGCTAACTACATGCAATGAGAGTGTCAATTTGTTTTACCTTGAGCATGCATTACGTAGATAACAAGGAAAAACACAAAGTTGAATGCATTGCACCTAATTTGCTAGAGTTGATCATTTTGACACCTATGGAGACACCAAGTCTTACCGCACCCACAACAGAAGTGGAAGAAAGAGTAGAGGAGAGTAGGAACAGAGCTGCATGACTGTCGTTTCCACCGCCCTCCCCACCACCAGGCACACTTTTCCTGTTCTTTAGAAATTTTATTTTTCATTCTTCTTTATTTTCTCCCTAGATGTTGAAAATGATGTTCAAAGAAAAGAAAAGCTGTGCCTGAGAAGTAGCAGTGCTGATAAGGATAAGATGTGTAAATCGACTTAGATGTGTTTACATGATGCAGTGAGACTCTATTATGCAAGACTTTCCCTGGCCACACTCTGGCATTCACCTTACCTCTGAATCCCTCCCTCTCAAAAGACCCCCAATCCAAGTGCATGAATGTGGAGTGTCTGACCCTACTACAGGGGTGTGTCCATGTAGCTGAATGAATTCATCTAATTAGGGGTTTATTTGTTTGAGTTGTACATGAATATACCAAATTACATTATCAGATCACAGTCCTGTTTCTGATTTATTCCTTCTTTGTTCTTCAAGGCTTCGTACATCTAAGCAATTAACCTCTCAAAGAGCTGGAGAACACATAATTATCCTCATTTGTCTAAACGTCGCCAAGATGGCCGCCTTTCAATTAACCTTCTGGGGATAGAAGAAAGTTGGAGTGATATAGTGATCATTTTTAACCTCACTGTATGCTTTTTTAATGTAATTTAATTGAAATAACCAGATGATAAAATAGTCTGATACTGTTTCCACAGGTAAAAGGATCGGGGGAAGGGAGTTGAAGGAGAAATGACTGTAGAAAGTTGACGAAGCTAATGGACTAGGTGGCACATGGTATGAGAAAGAGAGCTTAGACACAGAAATGTGTGGAACTGTGTCACCGAGCCTCAGAGCCAAAGCCAATGGAATGCCAGAATCCAACCGCAGCAAGCACATATGCTCTAGCCTTCCATCATCTCCAGAAGACTGTGGGAGACCACGGAATGAAGGAAAACATTGCTCTAAGCAGAATCACTGAGGAGGGAGGCAGAGGCTAATTGCTATTAACCACCTTGAATCTGCCAGCATTCTGCTAGGAGCTTTAGGTCCGGGATCTCATACAAATTGATTTAGTTGCATATCACTGTATCAAACAACACTTTCCTAGTAACCGCAAACTAACAAGGGCACAAATATAGATAGGGAGCACCAATAGGGACTTCTGGTATGGGTAAGATACATCATTATTTAGACCTATAGTTGGGTAATGGTTCAAAGTACAATGGCACCTTGGCTCACAAACTTAATTCTTTTCATGAGTCTGGTTACAACCAAATAGCAAGCATATACTGGTTGCAGAATTCATTCCATGCTTCTGATTGCGACAAGAGATGCTTATATTTTGGTTGCAACCATAATTGTGAAAAGAATTAAGTTTATGAACCAAGGCACCACTGAAAAATGTTTTGACCAATTACAAAATTATTTCACAAAATAAGATCAATTACCCTGATGCAGCCACTTATAGCCTGCACTGTACCTATTCTGGGTGTGTGCATCTTTCAATTTTGATATATAAAAGTGTGTTACCAACTGATGATTCAGATTGTGATCAGTTCTATGTGGCTCCTTTTAAGAGGAATATTAATAAACATAGATGTGTCTAGTAAGCACATCATGAAACAATTCATGAAAGAACTGTATTTGTTGAGCCTGAAAACGCTTGACTTGGGACAGATATGACAGCTGTCTTCAAAGGGATAAAGAGCTGTCATGTAAAAGCAGAAAAACATATTCAGAAGAGATAATCAGATCATATAGGCAGAATTTCCAAGACGACAGAAATCAACGATGGTGATGTGCCAAGATGCAATGCACCTCACATTTGAGGCAAAGTTCACTAGTGTGCTCTTGCTATATGGGGTAAAGAGGCAGTGAAGGGGTGTTTGGGCAGAAAATTCTGGAAAATGGCTACTACACTTCATGGCTAGATTGAAGAACTTCCTTCTGATTCTCCCATTATAAAGATTGACTCTCATATCACTTCAACAAAGATGGAACTCCCAATTTAGGATGCAATTTGGGGTGAAAAAATCATCACTGTTACTTTATACTCAGCCCTGATCGAAGGACTTCTACATTGCCTAAAGAACTGAAAATCATCCAAAGTAACTATGGAGATAAAACTCACATGGAAACTGCTCACCATATTAGTGATATCAGAGAATAAGTCTTTTACACAGACTCTGGCAATAGAAAGTGTCAAGACCAATATGAGTTTTGCTTCTCTGGAAACATTAAAACTGCAGCCCTGCATGGTGATGCACACTTGTAATCCCAGTACTCGGGGAGACTGACACGAGAGGATCGCAAGTTTGAGCCTGGCCTGGGCAACACAGAGACTTAGTGAGACCTTGTTTTAACAAACAAATGTAAATAAAGGGGCTGAAGCTGTAGCCCAGTGAGAGGTCCTGGATTCAATATCCAGGAAAGACAGAAAGAGAGAGAGAGAGAGAGTGAGGAGAGGGGGAGAGAGAGAGAGAAAGACAGAGAGAGAAGGAGGGAGGGAGGGAGAGGAGAGGAGAGGAGAGGAGAGGAGAGGAGAGGAGAGGAGATGAAAGAAAAAGGAAAAGGGAATTGAAATTCATTATTTTGAGGATGAACTGAAGAGAGGAAACTTTTCAGTGAATCAAAATAAAGCAGTGGCAGATAGCTCTAAAAATGAGATGCAAAGAGTAACATGTTTTCTTTACCCATACATTACGGTTACCAGTATTTCCAAATATAAAGGCCCAAAAGGCTTCATGCTTTAACAAAGTGATTTCTTCAAAAAGAAGTCTCGTGTTACTTTAATTTATTTAAATGGGATGACCATCAGTCAGTTTCATGACTCAAGTTTCTTACTTTTAGTCTTGTAGGTCATATAGTTCACTTCCTTAAAATAGGACATGTAGGTAATTAATAAACGTAAAGAGAATCTCGCCAGTTGTCACTTTCCCTCCTCAGAAGTTTCCTCCTGACAGCTGGCTCCCCTCCTGTGGGGCAGCCATCAATAACGCGCAGCAGATAACTGGCACCTCCACCTCCATTCACCAAACGCCTTTCACTTGTCTAATGGAAAGAGGTCAGCCGGCAGCATCATTGGCGATGAAAGGTAGAGCCTGTCAACAAGGCCCTTGTTTATGTTCTTTTAAAAAAGCAACCAAAACCCCCAATGTTCTGTTTTATAGTATTTTTAGATTTATGAAAGAATCACAGTGATAATATAAAGCATTCTCCTATGCCCTTTATTTAACATCATAAGATCGTGCTATAACAATCAAAAATAAGATACTAACATTGGTCCTCACTAATCTAACTTGTAGACTTTATTCAGATTTCTGCTGTTTCTACTGATTTCCTGGACCCCATCCACTTTTCACACTGCATTTATTTGCTGTGCTTCCTAAGTCTTTTCCAATATGTAATCATATCTTGGTCTTTCGTTGTCTTTCATGACTTTGACCTTGAAGACAGGCAGCTAGGCATGATGCACAATATCCCTGAACTTCTTTGTGTCTGAAGTTTTCTCATGAGTAAATACAGGAAGCATATGGCAGGATTGTTGTCCTTGTTACTGTATCATAACAGGTATACATAAAATCCACATAATGTGATTTGTGAATCAACTTTGGTCATTTGGTTAAGTGGTGTCTGTCAGTATTCTCGCCTGTAAAGTTACCATTTTTTGGTCCTTTTCTGCTCTAGATCTTGCCTATATTTTAAAGAAGGAGGATAAAGCTTTGCCTTCTGGACAAAGAATATCAAAGGCTTTATGATTTTTTAAAACCAACATAACGATGTTTAATAAACACTGGGGAAGGGCACTTCGAAGCTGTGCTAATATCCTGTTTTTCCTTAAGGATTTGCCCTTAAAGTTTTGCCCACTAATTTGAGCATTCATCAGTAGATCTTGCCTCAAGCTGCATTTTTAATATGAGTTCACTTTAATGGGCTACATGGATACATTTAAATAAATTACCAAATGATATAATCTCCATTAAGGACTGGATGTTTAGTGTTTACTAAATATTCATAATATAACCAATAATCTCAGAAACATCCCTCATTTGTACCACGAGTACAATGTGTGGATAGTAGTAGGTCTCAAACATCAGTGTACACTGACTGTGATCCAATGCAGAGCTTGTTGTGAAGGAAAAGACTTGGCTACAAATAATTTTGCAGAACATGTATTAAATATCAAGCTTAATTAAGTGGACTATAATTGGGTATAAACCAAGGAATGAGAAATGCCTGATTTTCTCTTGATTAAGAAAAATCAAGGTCATAATATAAAATAACATTGTATATAGTCATGAATTGCTTAACAATTAGGATATATTCAGAGAAATGTGTTGTTAGGTAACTTCAACATTTTGCCAACATCGCAGAATTCTTACACACCTAGATGGTACAGTCCCCCCACACCCAGTCTACACAGTAGAGCCACTGTCCTACATGTAATTTCATCCTTGAGAAAAACATCCTTAATGGGGCATGACTGTAGTATAGGTGTTTATTGGGATACAAACTTACCAAAGGAAGGAATCATGTCATCACTCAGATAATCATTAAGTCAAATATTTATTGTACTAAGGGGCATTCATTATAAAGATGATACAACAATATATAAGATGAGGCTCTGCCCCAAGTAGCTCACAGTTGGGTTGGAAACATAAAACCATTAGTTCTGAAAATGTTTATACTTGTCAAATGGTCAGTTTTGGTGCTACCTGAGAAAATAATGAAAGCCTCAATAAAGGAGTTATGAGCGCAGTCAGGAGAGCCATTGCGACAGATCTGTGATTAAAGGTGGTGTTTGCAGGTGTAGAGGATAGGGGGTGACAGGAAGGGAGGGTGAGAGACAAGGTTCACAGATGAATGGGCACAAGCAATGCCGAGGATAGAGAGGTGGGTGGATGAATGGGATTTGCTTAGGAGGACACCACAAGCCTAGAAATACAAGCTAAACTGCATGCGAATAAAACAAGCCACCTCAGAAGGGTAGCCTAGCGACAGGGGAGTTTTCAGAAACATAACCCTGTATCTTACTGCCTTTATCTCCTAGCAAACCTGGACAGGATGCTTGGTTACCATGGACAATGAACTGATGTGAATACTCACGATGATCTTAGAAAATGGGGGAAAAACTGACAAATGCACACAAACACTGTTAATGGACTGATAAAACTGGCCAAGACAGATTGAGATGGGGATTAGCCCGTGCATATGAAGTCTAGAAAAGGCTCTAGAACTTGGCAAAATGTACATAGCAATTTAAAATGAACTGCCTGATTTTGGTTCTGACAATTGTCCCTTGAATTGATTTTTACATGTTCACTGACCTTTAATAAAATTCGGGCTCAGAGAAGGTGAGCTTTTGGTGTAACCTGTAGATCTAACAGTTGGCAATCGGCTCTTCTGAGTTCCCTGCACATGAATTATCAAACTACACACTACCACTGTGTGCGTGGGTGTACACGCATATGAGTGTAAGCATGGATGTGTGAACATACGAGCACGTATGCTCATGTATGTGATACACATAGATTATGTGTGTGTCTATATGATGCATATGTACAAGGGATGCACATGTGGTGTGTGTGTATGCACTCCATATACACATGGGCATCTGTGTGTCCACAACAAAAACGTCTTTCCCTCTTTTCCCTACTCTTGATCTCACCTCTTCCATCAAATAACAGAAACTATGTATATAATAATGGCTCTCAGAGTAGTTTAAAGAGCAAATATTCTATAAGATATCAATAACAATCTTTCTTAAGCACAATTGCTCGGACTTTCACGAGGGGCATAACCTATTCAATAGAACCTGGAAGCATTACATTGTTTCTCCTGGGTCCATCCTTCAGTCACCCACTTTCTATGCCATTGTCCTATAGTTGGGGTGGCAGTAAGCCATTCGGTGGGGGAGGAAAGGGTTGGGGATACAGCCATATTTCAAAGAAATACGCCACAGAAGATGAGATTGGATGTCGTTTGCAATTGATTCTGCAGAGCCGACTGGGAAGACGAATATAATTAGTGGAGCTGCAGGATACTCAGGAATGTAGACTGGTTCTATCAAAACCATAAAATGCTCCCCAGGTGCCCGCCTTCTGCCACATCCCTCCTCCCAACAAGTGGTTGGGCGCTGGCAGTCTCTACCCAGGGCAGGAAGCTCACCACTTAATAACAGCTCCCCTCGGAGAGAGAGCTGTCACGGTGAAATCGTCTGTATTTATTTTAATAAAAGAAAGGTCTGTTTGCAATAGTGTCTGACACCGGGCACATTCTCCGTCTCCTTTAAACTATATTGTCTAATAAATATGTATCACTTCTAACAGAAAGGACTAGGTCAGGCTCACACCCCAAGAACAGGGGATTAAGGAGATGCTGTGCTGGCTGCTGTTGCCAGCCTCGCTGACGCATGTCAATAAAACTCGGAGGTTCATCACATTTCATCCCCTGACAAGCGTGCCCTTCCAATTCATCTCTGAGCTGCCGCTTCCCGCTCAGCATGAAATCCGACCCACCAAAAAGCAATTTCGGCTCCTGCCTCTTGCAGAGTTTCCAGTTTTGATGCAGAGCTCTGCACTGGGCAGCCGGGCAGTCAGGGAGGAGAGGGGGAGTAACATGCAACTGACCAAAAATAAATAAATAAATAAATAAATAACAAAGGTTATAAAATGAACTGTAAAACCCTGCTAGCTGAATCACCTTAAAGCACAGCTCTCTTCCTTTGTGGTGGGAGAGTTGTTCATCTCTCTGTAAGGGTGCGCTGGTTTTAAATGAAGTTCACCCCCCACCCCCACCCCAGGTGAGTTCTGGGTGCGTCAGTTAAACCCAGCTCATCTTCATTCCAAGATGAAAAGGCTTGCGGGCTCCGTATGGTTTCCAACAACCTTGTCCCTGTTAACCTTTCTCCTCTCTCTGCAAAAGCTTGGGAGTTCCTTTCACTAGGGAAATGTAATGTCATCCAGAACAAGATGCTTCATCATGAAATTATAATGACACTGTGCCTCGTAATTCATCGTGTGCTTTATTTGCCAATTCATTAATTAATCCATCCAAGTTTCCGGGATAATGGCCTCTAATTCTACAGGTGCGATAGTTTGCTGTCACTCCTCTGAATTACAATTACTCTTTTCAGTTTCTAGGAAGGGTTTGGTGAGAAACCATCCCATTTATCAATAAGGTGCATATCTTTACCAATATACAATAAGAACGACTGGGAACTTTCCAAAATGAACATTCTTTATCATTATAAACAGAAGTCACCTTTCCTGTGACTTAAGATACAGTATGTTCTTTAAAAATAATTGAAAATTATAAAAATGATCTTATGTCACTGTAGAAAATGTAAAATAGAGGAACAATAATCACTCTAAATCTCCTGTATGAAAATAAAGCTCTGTTCTTTGAGCACTCAATTTCTATACTTTGTATCCAAGACTAGCTCGGTCAAAAACCCAGAACTGACCAGAACTTTAGTATTCCATCCTGTTCCTTGTAGCATTCAGGACCAAAGGTAATTCCCTATCTGGGGTTCGTGTGTGTGTGTGTGTGTGTGTGTGTGTGTGTGTGTGTGTGTATGTGTGTGGTCCACCTGTGGAAAGCTGTTTGCAACCCCTATCAAGGTTCTGAAACATTAGCAGTTACTGACCCACAGTGGTACCATCGGTAAGTCCCACTCTGAGCACGATCCCTTTTTTAATTTGGCCTGCAAAAGTGTTATATGGAAACTACCGTGAAGAATTAGTCATTGCAATGAAAGCAAACAATGATAGCAAATCAATTAATTAACTTATATTTTATACACATCTGGAAATAGTTATGAAAGCTACAACTTATATAGGATTGTTTAAATTATAGTATAAAAGATTAAATATGTTAGTAGGTGCTGAACCCATTAGTAAGAGAGCAAATTAAAATATCTCCTGTGAAAAGCTAGCATTCAGGGAGCCTCTTTTTGTTTTGGGATAAACAGATCCTTATGAAAACACAACACAAGACTGAAAGAGTATCCACAAAATAGTATATTTCTGTAAAGTTTTTTTTTCTGTTTTGGTTCTTTTTCCCTGGCGGTAGTGGGGAATGAACCCGGGCCTTCCCACTGACCTATATGCTCAACCCCTTTTTTCATTTTTATTTAGAACACGGTCTCCCTAAGTAGCTGAATTTCTCAGGCAGGGCTTGAACTTCCGATCCTCCTGTCTCAGCCGCCAGCCTACTGGGATTACAGGCCTGTGCTGCTACACCTGGCTTGTTCTCAAAACAATGAATATATATCTAATTTTTTAAAAATTGGACTTAAAAACACTGCAACGCTCTGCATAATGGTGAACAAACAGCAAAGGCACTGAATGCTCCATCTTCCCAGAAGGTTGTCAGCTGCAAGACAGTTTTCGAGCTCACAGACATAATGGGCTAGTCACAGGGCACTCGTCACACCTGGGAGGATGCTTTGAAACCTCATCAGCTTTAAGCATAGGAATAGGAAACCTCAAAATGCTAGAGTGCGGTGGCCATGCTCAAAATGCAGGGATATAATGAAAGTGTAAAAGTAAAAGTCAAACTATCAATTGATAATCTTGACTTTGGGCTGTGAAGCTTGACAGGAAACCCATAGTTGGTGCTGTTGGTGCTGGAGTGGAAACAGGCCGAGAGCACTGCTTATCGAAGACTCCTTTAAATGTTTTATTTGAGTAATGGGCCTTGCAAATTAGCACCCCTGCGGCCTGAAATACATATCTTTTCAAGGACACACTGGTTTTCAATTCGACAGGTGATACGGGAAAAACTCCCCATGGGGAGCTTTGATTTCTGTACTTTTCAGACACAGTTATATTTTATTCCAGCTAGGATGATGTGGAAGATAACAGAGAGCTCTGAGGGTGATCTGAGGGCTTGGAGAGGAAATGGAGCAGAAAACAGCTCCCAGTACAGAGAAAGGGAGGACTCACCGGACAGAAGAGGGAGAGGACAATTTCAGTCTCTGCTGCACTCCGTCAGCCTAGGCCCTGCGGGGCGGTTACTCTCACTATCCTAGTTCTTATTGGACCCCTTTTCCCCTTCTAGTCCCAGACCTGTGTGTCCCGAAACAAAAAGCCAGAGCCTCACTGAGGCTGGCTTTCCATGGGTGGTATTTTAACGTGCTCCCTCACTGATGTGCTCTGAGCATCTACTATGCGCTGGGCTGCATAGCAGACGCTACAGAGGGAGATGTATCATGCACAATTTCCTCCTGTGAGCTGTTCACAAAGTGACACTGCCACAATGTCAAGAACTTGGACTTGGAAAATGAGGAAATTTGTTTTCTATCCCTGGCTCTGCCACTGCTAATCTTGAACAATTTACACATCCTTGCTAACCTCCTGCAGGGGACTGAATGTTCATGTCTTTCTGAAGTTCATATGATGAAATGCTTTACCCTGAGCTACATTCTCAGCCCTTTATGTTTATTTTTTATTTAGAAACAGCGTCTCTCCAAGTGTTGTTCAGACCAAGCTTGAACTTGTAATTCTCCTGCCTCTGCCTCCCAGGTGACAGTATTAGGAGGTAGCTTTGGGAGACTCGTAGGTCATGAGAGCAGAGACCTCATGAAGGAATTAGTGCTTCATAAAGACAGAGTTGAGAGCTAGCTAGCACTCCCTGGTCTCTGCTGCGTGATGACACAAAGACTGCTCTGCAGTCCGCAGCCTCACGCTGGACCCTGCTGGTGCCCAACCTTGGATTTCCAGCTTCTGGAACTACGAGGACAAGTACACTCAGGAGGCTGGCTCTTCATGACGGTGGCCTGACCACAGACACTTTTCGTTTCCTCACCTAGCAGACTGAGACACCTCCCTACAAGTCGGTAGGGTTGGAGTTCATATCTTTGAAGCTTGATACTTCTATACAGACCTTCTCGATCCTTGAAATACAGACCTACCTGACTCCTCAGAAAAATTTATGTTTTTTAGAAGAAAAATCAGTGCCAATTAATCATCAGAGATCAATCTCCTAGGCGATTCAGCATAGAAGGTAGATTCTCATATAAAATACACAGAGGAGAGAAAGTGGGACCCAGGTCCAATGTCTCACCATAGCCAGCACCTTCCCTGGCAGGCAGGTAGTGACAGCAGAGTGAGGCCTGAGACAGACTCCAGGCACAGCCTTGGCCCCCAGTGTCACCAATCTGCAAATCTTACAGGCTCAGCATTGTGTAGGAAGCAGAGAACAGCTTCAGTGACCTACACTGCAGTGAGGACAGTACCTGCTAGCAGACAGGCCCCTCTGTCCATTGTCTGTCCTTCATCTATCTACCACTTGTCTATGTATCTGACTATGATTTACCCATTCACAGTGATTTATATGTATGATGTATTTATTATCATGTATCTATCACTTGTCAACTATATTCTATTATCTTCATAATCTATCATTTATCAACTGTGGTCCGTTTATCCATATCTATCATCTATCTATAATGCATTTAACATGTACCAGCTATAGTCTATCAACTATAATCTGCATCTATCTAATATCTATCATTTATCGTGTATTTATCATCTACCAACTCTATCTAATCTATTATCTGTATACTTTCTTTGTCATCTATTACCTATCTATTATCTATCCAATATCTATGCCTCATCCATTGTCTACCCATGCATCATCTATTTATCCAGTCCTATGTCTAATCTGTATGACCTTCGTGCCAAATGAAAGTCCATGAAAAAGTGGGTCCTTTAAAGGATTCCATATGGATAAAAACTTTATCAGGAAAATTTAATTTAAATCACTGGTATAGAAAATACAATTTAATAGAATTTCCTTACAAAATATGCTCTCCTGTTATTTGATATAAATTTAATACATACTTTTTCAACACCAGAGGTAGATGTAATTTTTATTTTCTTTAAAAGCCATCACTCTGCAGTTTGATTTCAAAATTTAAATTAATTTTTCAGGTAGATCTAAAATTGGAGGATCATTTATTAGTAGGCTATGCACTGGGAAAGCACTAGATCAGCCCCACACATAAACAAAATTTAAAATGCCCCCAAGATATGAGATGTGAACACTTTTTTTATATAAATACTTTTTTACTACACCAATAGAAAAAAATTGCATAGGGACATGAAAAATTTCAGACAAAGAATTTATGCACGGCAAGCACCTCAATAATATACAGTCTTCCTCACTTAAGCCAATAGTAGAAAATCAAAACATTAGGATATTTTGGAGACTTATTATATTATGACAACAAATAGTGATGAATAAATAATAAACATTAAAATAAAAAATAGCAATAGTAATGTTGTACATTGCTGAGATGGACCTGTGGAATTGGCAACGATATCTGTGGTTGACAGACACATAAGCTAATATGAGCGTGTTAAGCCTAATTGGATGCTTTGGTCCAATGGTCTTACATTTTGGAATTCATTACAAGGAAATAATCAGAGATGAAAATATAGGTTAATGTTTAATGATGACATGAGTACAATTTTATAGAAAAAATAAAAGCAGTTTCATATTCAGTAAAACACATGAGTTGAAGAATTATGGCTTTGTTATGGAATATTATGTAGGCATCACAGTTAGGTTTTAAGCCATATTTTATCACTTGAGAAATGTGCACAGAGTTGAGTGAAAAAAAATAGAATGCAAAATAGGATGTGAATAATACTCACACTGTGCAAAAAAATAAACATGTATAAAACAAGACCTAGAGGAAATGTATCAAAATTTGAATAGTGGTTATCTCCAAATGGCAGGATTATTATACATTTTTGTTTTTTTCTCCCTACTTCTTAAAGTTTTCAAATATTCTAATATCAACATGTAGTATAATTGAGAAGTTAAATTCATTTAAATCCTTCCTTATACTAAAGAAATGAAGAAATGAATACACTCACAGAAAATCATAGAAGGAAATAAATAGAAAGGAAAAGTCCTTGGGAAATCTGACTATTTAAAAGATAAAGGATTGTTCAACAAAGTAAATTCTTTGTCCCAAATATTTGCCTCCTGCTGTATAAAGGAAATAAAGTCAGAGCTCCAGAAGTTTGTGGGGGACGAGGCAAGGGGAAAATATGGTGGGAGTCTTTACAGAGTGGAGTTGACAGGAACAGGTGTAGGGCCCTGCAAACCTCACTGAGGGGTGATCAGGGGTTCCCTCCACTCTGAACAGGGTGGGGAATGCAGCCCTTTTAGCCCTTCCACAAGGTGGCTGGCCACAAGCCTGGTCTTGACCTGGTGGGAAGACAGAGAAACCAGATGGAGGGGCTTCTCAAGACTCTGTGCCACTCTGCTGCATGCTCCATCACTCCCTTCTTCTTGGCCCCCTCACGGCCTGCTGCTCGTCTCCCTCTTATCTCAGAAGCAGACTCCACTTTACTGTGAGGAACGGACTCCCGCACACAGTGCATCCTCATCTCGGGCACTGTGGGAAGACCCAGGAGTTACAGTATCTGCAGTTTTTTTTTTCCCCTAATTTGGAGGAATCATTTTAAAAGAATAACAACTTATGACTTTAAATTAGGCACAGCATGCATATTTAAAAAGATAAAATTTATCACATTGCATGCAACTCTTAAAACATTGTCAGGTGTGGGTTTTTCAGTCAGGTAAATTTTTAATGGTATATGCTACCTTACCACATATCTGCCGTAATGGAGAGATCCCATGCTGACTAGGAGTTGGGAGAACTGAACCCTCCACTGCTAACTCCACACTCAGGATGGCTGGGAAAGCCTGGGCTGAGCCTGTTCCTTCACAGGGCTCCTGCATGAGAACTAGGGCGATGAGTCACTTTGGATGCCAGGTGAGCCGCCCAGTGAGCAGTGGGGTGAACACCTGTGGGTCATCACTTCTGGACAGACAGAGATGGTCTTGTCACATGGGGGAATGCTCAGGGACCACAGAAGCATGGGCTTATGCAATGAAGCTCCAGCCTCCATATTCAGTGTCCCCTAACCTGGAGCCCACTACCACCAGGAAAGACGCTGGAGTGTGAAAAAGCCACAGCCTGAGTGGAAAGAGACAATGATCCCCTGGTGGTAACAGATCTGGTTTCACAAATGTTACGCACAGATGGCCATCTGGACATACTGATGTCCCACAGGGTGTGAGAAGGAAGAGCCTGACCAGAACACAGTGCCATGGTCTGTGGTGACTCACGTTGCCCCAGCAGCTCAGGAAGATGATGTCATGGAGAGTCTGAGGACCAGCTGGGGTCAGCTATGCTCTGTGGACGCGGCACTGCAGGCAGAAGGGGCTCCTCATGAACAGACCTCCATCAGCGGGTCTGGTCCCCGACTGCAGGCTCCCAGTGTGGGCTCCTTGACTGAAAGGCCCGCGCAGGTCTCCATCACGCTTGCTTTCTGAGCAGTCCAAAGGAGCCGCATTCTTTTATCTTTTTGGCAAGATTCAGAAATAGGCCACACTGCATGTGTCCTGAAGATACAGGCTGCCTGGTAAATACTCTGCTTGCTTGATCATTTTGCTTGGTATTGAAAGAATACAAGCAACATTGTTCTCTGCTGTTTGGAGGTAACTGAGGGTCTGAAAGAGCAGCCAGAAGTCATGTGTCCGCTTGGCTGTTGACCTAAGGAAGACCATTTGGCCGTAATTATAGGGCTTTGGCTCACTTCTCTATGGTAGAAAGTAAAAATGTCACCCCGCACGGACAGACTGCCTGTGTGCTGGGCCAGACTGCCGGGTATGAGGGCTAAGAAGGGGTTGATTTTCACACAGGCAGACTCCTTCTCACAAGTTCACCGGGCAGAAGAATAGAGTCCTCCCTCCATGAGGAGAAGTAGGAAGAACAGGGAGAAAGGCAAGGAGCCATGGCCTTACAGAAATCCCTTTCTACTGGAAAAATGAATGCCTTCTAATGAAAGCTACGATGAGTGCTTACCAAACTTCACCAGATGGTGAAGCATAACTGGATCCGGGTTCTACCAGGACTGCACAAATAATGAGCTCTCCCTCCTCATACAAACCAGGCCTGCCATGATCCTCTTTCCTACCTGGACTTCTGGAAAGGCTTGGACAGTGGTAAGCCCATTGCTTGGCAACCACCTGCTTCTTTTCCCCTCCATCCACCAAGGTCCAGGTACAGCCCAGAGAGAAGGCATAATCACGGGATGACATGTATGGCAATGCTGCGAGTGCCTGTGGAAGCCTTGTCCCAGGAAGGGAAAGGACCTTTAGTAAGTCCATGAATGAAGCCATTGTGTGCCAGTTTCTTATGAATTTAGCTCACAGGTGTGCTGTTAAGGCAGGCGGGGGCCTGGCAGGACTGGAGACCAAGTCATGAGCCACATAGGTAGTCGAAATGTGCACAGGTATCATGCACTCCAGAACCAGCAGCCAGCTCCCCACACCTTGCAGCACTCTTACCCCAAAGGACCTGAGGGTTATCTTCCTGAGAGGCTCCAGAAAGTCTTCCTCTGGACACTTTCTGCTTACCATCTTCACTTAGTGCCAGGAAAAGTTAAATGTCCAGTCGTTTTAAATTCCAAGTTCCTTTTTCCAACATTTATCTGAAAATCTCTAGGAGAAGCTACTTGCAGGTAAAAACTGGTTTTCCCAAAAAGAAGCTGTCAATTAAAGGCTGCTGATGAATCCAGGCATTTAAAAGTCTCCCAGGATTCACTGGTGTAGCTTTCAAAACCTCATCAGCACATGTATATTTCTCTAATTGGCTCACTATTTACCCAAGAATTTATCCCACATGGAATTATCAAGAGACAGTTTCTAAATGTCCATGTTATTGTCAACTCTCCTCCTATGGCTAAAGACTGACCTAGGGTCCAATTATTGAGATAACTGGCAAGAAAATTAGCTAGAGATACAGTAGTGTCAATGATGACCTATTTATAAAATTCTTAAAATGTCACACAATAACGCTATTACCTAATGTATGTCGACTATTTTATAACTTCAACACATGCCTGTCATTTTTTTCTTCCTAATAGCCTTACATACAGTTTTCCAAGGTAAGGCAATATTATAACTTATATTGCTGCACAATTAATTAGAATGATCTTCATAGATAATTTAGCCAGGAATCATTGAAAATTCAATTTAAATTCTCAGTCCTTCATGCAGAATCTCTATTTCTTCTCATGGTACTCTCCCACATTGATTGACATCTTAAGTCTAAAGTACAGTTGAATTTCTAATTCATTCATTCATTCATTCATTCATTCATTCACATCATGTGGCAGAGCCTTTGTTCAGCCCTGGAGATGCTACAGGAAGAACTTTCCAGAAAGCTGCAGCTGACTGTAGTGTGTGTGAATGTGGGACACATGAGGATGTCCACTTTGTATGTGTAACGCACATGTTTGGGGGAGTCTGGAAAAGAGGAGTGGATGGCTCACAGGGGACTTCTTCCAGGACAAAAGAAGGATAAAAAGATCCAGACAGGGCAAATGCTTGGCCCTGTGCAAAGGATTGGCCCACCAAAGGCATGACAGCTGTACGGGCTCAGTGAGGTAGAGAGGAGCATGCATGAGAGGAAGGCAGTAGAAGAGGTTGCTTTTAGGAAGGGAGCAGCACCGGAGTGCCACAGGGAGGCCTGCAAACGCATCTCTGGGAGCCAGGTGCCCCAGACAGAACTTTAAGAAGAGAGGCACTGAAGTTTGGTTTGCATGTTAGAAAGATGCCCCTGGCGGTAGAAAGGAGGACAGGTGCGCAAGACAATGTGAGAGACAGAATGGGGTCTTCAACATCTCAGACAATGGTAAGAAGCCCCTAGCAAGCCTGTGTCTAAGTAGTGGTGGGGCAGAAACTGGACTGCAATCAAAGAAGACTGAAATGGCAATAAGGACTCAGAGACAACAAAATAACCTGGGTTATCACTTATTGAGGTTGGAAGGAAGGCAGGGAGACGACAGAGACAAGGAGAGATCAGTGACTGAAAAGTTTACATTGTTCCGGTCTTTATTTTTACATTGGAGGTGTTCATATGCTGAAGCAGAGTGTGTGTTCTCTTTCATCTTTCTAACGTGAATCTCTGAACTCGTACTACATACATTTTATGAAGTCGTTTTTCAGAGGGAAGCATGTCAGTGAACAACCTCTTCCACTTTTAAAAAGTATGCTAATCTCAAATGGTTGCTTGTTTCAGTATTAAAAAAGAGAGAAGAAAAGAAGGACTCTAGAGATAAAAACACAAGCTATTCCAGTAAGCCTGCTCTCTAGCAGTCTATACTAATTCACACAGAATGGAGAGTTCTAAACCAAAGGGTGAAGCTAAACATGTGCTCACTTAAAGAGAACACGATATGAAAAGTCTACTGAAGAAACAACAGAAAAAGAATCCAGGTCATTAGACAATGGTCACTTGTATCTAAAGGCTGGTCTTTGCCTTAAGCCAAACTCTCAATAATATTTTGAGAATATTCATCTGATTTCTTCCAGCCTAATTTTATGTATTAGGTGAAGGGAGAGTAAGGACATTTAGCCAAACAGATTTGGGGTGAGATCCAGGCTCTGCCACTCCATAACATAGTGCGAGCATGATAACTACTATTTCTCAATGCTTCAATGATATACCTGCCTCTTACAGCGACTATGAAAAATAAAGGAGCCAATTATGAAACACAGTTAGCACAGACTGTCAGGCAGTAAACATTCAATGATTTTAGAGGTGCTTCACAGTGAGACACGTGACAGGACAGGGCTCTGTCGTGTTTCCCTGTGTATTGTTTCCTGTGAACTTGAGCTACTTTACTTTCCGCCCTCCCTGCTCTTTCTTTCCTGGGGGCAGCCAAAGAACTTGGGCTTCCTGTCCTGTAGGCAGAGTTCAAATAGCAGACTTGGAAGAGAAAGCACAGACTTTAGTCCATGGCCTTAGAGTTCCTAAGGTAAGCATCTTGCATGACATATTGCAAGCCTGCTTATGGAAGGAAGACGGCTCTCCAGCTCTTCACTGTAGATAGCTCCAGAAGAAACAGATGCTTCTTTGGCTGGAGAGACGGGTGAGAAAGCCAAAGTAAGGAAGTGTGTGTTCATAGCCCATGGAATCCACACTAGAGGTGGCTACAGAGGGTGTTCAGTGGATAAGATCTGAGAGAATTACACGTCCTCTCTGGAGTGCTGCCAGGTTATTCTGACACCTCAGTACCTGAACAAGGATCTGCAGAACCCTCTCAGGGAGTCTTAGGCACAGTGAGTATCAAGAACTCAAGACTGCACAGGGACAAGGAGAAGTTGAGGCATGACTGCCAGGACAGAGAATGCCAGGAACAGAATTCTTCACCAGCCCTTCCCTAAGATGGGTGCAGAGCAAGCTGCCCAAATGCAGGAACACCAGGAAGAGTGGGGAGACAATGCTGACCAGGTCATTCTGAGCTTTCTTTCTTTTTTTTCTATTTTAAAGAGACAAGAACAAAACAAAAAACAAAACAAAACAAAACAAAACAAAACAAAACAGAATAGAGTCAAACACAACATAGCATTTCAGAACAGAACACTGCAAGCAATACAGGTTTTCAAAACAACAACAGGAGATTAACAATGGCTACCCTAGCGTCTCTTGCCTTCTTTGAAACGGTTGTTCATACATTTACTGACAATAAACTCAAACAAAACAAAATAAAATAAAACCAGATAAAACAAAAAGAGTGAAAGCATTACAGGCCTTCAAATCAGACAACAAGAAACCAACAATAGCTACCTTAATGTCCCTTGTTTTCTTCAAAAGAGCTGTTCCTATCTTCTTACATATCGCAATCAAATAGTAAAAAAGAGACGTAAACCAATCAAATCAAAGAATAAAAGCACCATTGGACTTCAAAACCTTTCCCCCATATTTATCGGGAATTTTGCATCTTATTGAGGCTTTCAGTTTCTTACACCAGGGAGAGGATGCGGTGTTTACACATGTGAGTTTGGTTTATTTCACTTATGAGTATGGTCTCAAGTCACATCCATTTACCTATAAAAGCCTCAGTGTGATCATTCATGGTAGTGGAATAGTACTCCATTGAATAAAAGTATCACATCTTTTTTATCCATTCCTCAATTGATGGACATTTGGGTTGTTTCCAAGATTTGGCTATTACAAATTGTACTGCTATAAACATGGGTGCACATATAGCACTGTTATATGATGATTTCACTTCTTCTGGGAATATGCCCAGAAGTGGAATAGCTGGGTCAAATGGGACTTCCAATCCTAGCTTTTTGAGAAACCTCCAAACTGATTTCCACAGTGGCTGCACCAGTCTACATTCCCACCAACAGTGGAGAAGGGTTCCTTTTTCTCCACAGCCTCTCCAGCATTTGTTGTTGGTGGTTTTCTTGATCCTGGCCAATCTTTCTGGAGTGAGATGAAATCTCAGAGTTGTTTTAATTTTCATTTCTCTAATGACCAATGATGCTGAACATTTTTTCATGTATTTGTTTGTCATTCGTATTTCTTCAGCTGAGAAGCGTGTTTTCATCTCAGATGCCCATTTTTGGATTGGGTCTTTGAATTTCGAGGTCCTGATTTTTTTTTAATTCTTTGTATGTTCTAGATAGAAGACCTTTGTCTGAAGGGCAGTTGACTAATATTTTTTTCCCAATTCGTGGGTTTTCTTTTCACTCTGTTGGAGATTTCTTTTGACATGCAAAAACTTTTTAACAAAACAGGATCCCAGTTGATGATTCTGGGAAGTGTTTCCTGTGCAGTATGACTTTTGTTCATGAATTCTCCACCTACTACTATGTCTTCAAGATTTCTACCTACTTTGTTTTCCAGCAGATTTAGTGTTTTTGTTTTAATATTTAGATCTTTGATCCATTTTGACTTTAGTTTAGTGCATGGTGATAGGCTTGGATCTAGTTTTAGTTTTTGGCATATGGAAAGCCAGTTTTTCCAGCACCATTTATTAAAGAGGCTATCTTTCTTCCAGTGAACATGTTTGGCCCCTTTGTCAAAGATAAGGTGGCTGAGTGTGTTTGTACTTGGGGTTGTATCTTCTAATCTATTGCATTGATCCTCAGGTCTGTTTTGATTCCAGTACCATGCTGATTTCATTACAGTAGCTTTGCAGTATAATTTCAAGTCTGCGATTGTGATGCCTCCTGTCCTGCCCTTACTGCCCAGAATTGCATTTGCTATTCTAGGTCTCTTCTGGTTCCAGATGAATTTTCAGAATGATTTCTCTAGATCTGTGAGGTATGCTAAAAGTATTTTGATGGGAATTGCATTAAATCTGTATAATAATTTTGGGAGAATGGCCATTTTCACAATGTTTGTTCTTCCTATCCACGAGCATGGAATGTCTTTCCATTTTCTGAGATCCTCTTCGGTTTCTTTTTTCAGAGTACTGTAATTTTCACTGAAAGATCTTTTGCTTCCTTTGTTAGATTGATTCCTAAGTATTTCATTTTTTTGGATGCTATTGTGAAAGGCATGGTTTCTCTTATTTCTCTCTCAGTGAGTTTGTTGTTTGTGTACAGGAATGTGACTGATTTCTGAGTACTGACTTTGTATCCAGCTACATTACTGAATTTGGTTATGACATCCAGAAGTCTTTCTATGGAGTTTTGTGGGTCTTCTATGTAGAGTATCACGTCATCTGCAAATAGGGATAATTTAACTTCTTCCTTTCCTATCCTTAGCCCTTTTATTTGTGTCTCTTGTCTAATTGCTCTGGCTAATGTTTCCAGCATTACATTGAATAGGAGTGGTGATAATGGACATCCTTGTCTTGTTCCCAATTTTAGAGTGAAAGCTTTCAATTTTTGACCATTTAATGTGATACTGGCTGTTGGTTTGTCATAGATGGCTTTTATCAGATTGAGGTAAAGGCCATCTATTCCAATTTTCTGTAGGGTTCTTATCATGAATGAGTGTTGGACTTTATCAACAGCTTTTTCTGTATCTATTGAAATGACCATGTGGTTCTTATCTTTGGCTCTATTGATATGGTGTATTACATTTATTGATTTGCATATGTTGAACCATCCTTGCATTCCTGAGATGAATCCCACTTGGTCATGGTGTATAATCTTGTTGATTACTTGCTGGATTCTGTTTGCCAGTATTTTACTGAGGATTTTTGCATCAATGTTCATTAGGGAGATTGGCCTGGAGTTCTCTTTTTTGGTTGGGTCTTTCTCTGGTTTTGGTATTAGGGTAATACTTGCTTCCAGGAATGAGTTAGGGAGACGTCCTTCCCTTTCAATTTCATTAAAGAGTTTGAGGAGTGTTGGCATTAAGTCTTCCTTGAATTTCTTGTAGAATTCAGCTGTGAATCCATCAGGACCTGGACTTTTCTTGGTTGGTAAGGTTCTAATTACATTTTCAATTTCCTTAACTGAAATTGGGTTATTCAGTAGTTTTACCTCTTCTTGATCCACTTTTGGTAATTGATATGATTCTAGAAATCCATTTCTTCAGTGTTATCAAACCTACGAAAGTAAAGATTTGCCAAGTAGGTATTGATGACCTTCTGTATTTCCACAGGGTCTATAGTGATTTCACCCTTTGCATTCCTTATTGCATGGATTTGAGTTTTTTCTTTCCTTTTTTTAATAAGGTTGGCTAAGGGCTTATCAATTTTATTTATTCTTTCAAAGAACCAGCTGTTTGATTCGTTGATGCTTTCTATTATTTTCTTAGTCTCAATTGCATTAATTTCTGTTCTGATCTTTACAATTTCCTTCCTTCTTTTGGCTTTGGGTTGGGCTTGCTCTTCTTTTTCTAGATGTTTGAGGTGTAACATCAGATTGTTTACTTGTGTTTGTTCCATTTTCTGGATATGGTAATTCCCCTCAATAAATTCCCCTCTGAGGACTGCTTTCATTGCATCCCACAGATTTCAGTAAGTTGTATTTGTATTTTCATTTGCTTATAGATATTGTTTAATTTCTTCTTTAATTTGCTCTGTGACCCACTGATTGTTCAGGAGTGTACTACTTAATTTCCATGTGTTTATGGAGTGTTTGCAGTTTCTTTTGTCATTAATTTCCAGTTTGGTGGCACTGTGATCAGGTAGTATGCATGGGACAATTTTGATCCCTTTACATTTACTTAGGCATGTTCTATAGGCTAATATATGGTCTATTCTAGAGAATGGACCACGTGAAGCTGAGAAGAATGTATACTCTGATGTTGTTGGGTGGAAAACTCTGTAGATGTCTATCAGGTCCATTTGTTCACAGGTTTGATTCAGTTCTGTTATTTCTTTGCTGATTTTCTGTCTAGTTGATCTGTCTCTTTGTGTCAAGGGTGTGTTAAGGTCTCCCATTATAATTGTGTTATTGCTTATTTGAGTTTTCATTTCTATTAATATTTGTTTTGTATAGTTAGGTGGTCCCATATTTGGTGCATATATATTTAAGATTGTTATTTCTTCCTCTTGGAGTTTTCCCCTAACCAGTATGTAGTGACCTTCTTTATCTCTTTTGACTATTATTTGTTTGAAGTTCACATTATCTGCAAACAGAATAGCTACCCCTGGTTTTTTTTCGGTTCCTGTTGCATGGAGTATTGCTTTCCATCCTTTGACTTTTAGTCCATGAATTTCCTTTTGGTTTAGATGGGTTTCTTGTAGACAGCATATGGTTGGATGTTGTTTCTTGATGCATTCTGCCAGTCTGTTTCTTTTGACTGGTGAATTAAGGCCATTTACATTAATGGTTATAACTGATGTATACTGGGTTGTTTTAGGCATGTTATCTTTCTGCAGTGGTTTCTTTATGTTTTCCCTCTACTTAACTGTTTGCCCTCCTTGGTATTCTTCTTTTGTTGATGTTTTTGACATCATAGCTATTTTCATGTCTGTCTAGAGTATCTTTCAGTATACTTTGCAGGGTTGGTTTGGTGGTCATGAAGTTCTTCAGCTGCTCTTTGTCATGGAAGTATCTTATTTCTCCATCAATTTTGAAGGATAGCTTTGCAGGGTACATCAGTCTGGATTGGAAGTTGTTTTCCTTTAGGACCTGAAATACTTCACTCCATGCTCTTCTTGACTTTGTTGTGTTGAGAAGTCTGCTGTAATTCTGATGGGCCTTCCTTTATAGGTGATTTGCTTCTTTTCTCTAACAGCTTTTAATATTCTGCTTTTATGTTGAATTTCTGGAACACTGATAATTATATGTCTGGGTGTTGATTTACTTTGGTTATGGCTAGTTGGAGTTCTATATGCTTCAGTTATCTGTTTGTCAGTTTCTTTTCCCATGTTTGGGAAATTTTGAGCTATTACTCCTTCAATAGTTTTTTTGTATCATTTGTGTTTTCTCCTTCTTTTTCATTTACACCTATTAGTCTTATATTGTTTTTCTTTGCGCCATCTTGCAACTGCTGAATTGCTAATTTCCTGATTCCTTGTTATTTTTAAGAGATGTTTCCTTTCTTCCTCACTAGCTGCAATCATGTCTTCAAGGTCTGAAAGTCTATATTCACATTCATTGAGGTAGCTTTGCCAGCTTTCAATGGCATTCTTGATTTCCTGGATATCTCTTTCAATCTGTTTCATGCATTCTAATTCTTTCTTGTATTCTTTATTCCAGGTTTCCATTCTTTTGCAGCATTCCTCTATTTTTCCAACTACATATTCTTTTGATGTGCTTAGCATTTCTTTCATTACATTTATCATCTCTTGTTTTACCTAGGAAATCATTTCTAATCTCAGTCCCTTTAAAGTTTCATGGAGTTGTTTCTTTACTTCAGTTGCTATCATTTCCGAAGTTTCAGGTGTGTGACTTATTTTCTTCTATGTCCATGTCTCTTTGGCTTGTTTGGGAAGGACTGGAGGTGCAAGATTGCATTTTGCTCTTTCATTTTGTCATTTGCCTGTATTCAACTGTGGCAGGTGAATCCAACATGCACAGTTGAGGCACCAAGGCGGTCTGCTTGTGAGGTCCTAAGCTGCATGGGTAGGTGGAATTTGCTGTGTGGGCCTTCAACTCAAGCCGGGCCCAGAGCATCAGCTGCTACACTGCTCTGGGGTGAATGGGTGGGGCCCAGGCAGGACCCCAGGGATGCTCCAAATGTTCTGGGCTGATGGGGGCTGGGCGCAGATCCCTACCAGTCTGGTCGTGAGGTCCCAAGCTCCACAGCTAGGTGGAATTTGCTCTGTGCGCCTTCAACTCAAGCCGGGCCCAGAGCAGCAGCCCTGTGCTGCTCCAGGTTGAATCCATTCTGAGTTTTCTAAGAGTAAGTTCTAGCCCCTCGGCATAGAGAACACTTGGACAAACATTTTGTTCAGATTTAAAAGAAATAATAATAAAGGAGCAGGGTATAGCTCAGTGCCAGAGCATTTGACTTTATGGGTGGGGCCCTGGGTTTGATCACTAGGACCACCAAAGCAAAACAAAAAAACACATCCCAAATTTGCAGCCTAAGTCTAGATTCGGGGTCTGTACGATTCTGGTCACAAAAGCAATACTGAACTGAATCTTTATCCTAAGGATATGGTTAGGGAGCTGAAGTGTCCGTGGCAGGCTGGCAGCTAGGAAATTGATAGCTGTAGCTAGAAGCAGGACCAGGAAGAGGCAACAGATACTCAGGATGTTGAATTCTTTGTGATAAAAGACGAAGCCACTTTTAGCCTGTTTCTATCCCCTTAAGTCATAGCTCATTCGACAGACTAAAAGGCCAAGGTTCCAAATGCCTGGAAGACCTCTCACCACTCCTGTCACCCTGCTGAACTCCTACTTCCCTCCTGCTCTCACAGTACAAAACAATCCCACACTCAAACTCGATTTTACTGTGCCCTATACACAGACCTTTCCCTGACCCCTTGACGAGTGAGCCCAGTATATTCTGTGCTTCTGAGGCTCCTGGCACCCATTATACTCTTATCCACACTTATCACCACGCTGTCACCGACATTTACCAGGGACTTCTTCCGAGCCAGTCACTGTCAGGGCCACTGTAAGCACACATCGATCACCTGGTTTCCTCATATTTTGTGATCAGTGCTGTGAAGAGCTCCTTGGCACAGAGGAGGAAACCAGCACAGAGGGCTGGGGGCCCTCTACTGGGTCACATGGTCAGGACGGTGAGCTGCAACCCAGGGGTTCTGGGCACAAAACCATCATGCAATTCCAACCTTTCACTTGTGCTGAAACTTTAGGGGAGTAGCACTTCCTACTCCCATCTCCTCCACCAGTAACTTGAGCTCCTTCATTTATTTGTTCATTCACTACACAAATAGGCAGTGAGTCCTCATCCATGCAGGGCTGGGCTCTGTGTACTTGGCAGGAAAGTGATAAGATCTTGGTAAGACACAGAGACAAAAAAAAGTAAAAAAGAGGCCTTTATTGCGGGCATGGGAGGGCTGCAGAAGAGACACAGGAGCCCTCAGTGAGAACAAAGAAGTGGAAGTAATTTTATCAGGTTTGGCTGGGGGAGGAGTTTGGGAAGTGGGCAAAACGACATCAACACCTGATTTGAAGGAGCATCTGCATGCGCAAAACAGGAAACACAAAGATATACTGGGAGGTGGAGTGCTTGGGTGGTTGTGGAGTCTTGGGATTGGAGAGCACTCAGTGCACGTGCAGAAAGGGAGGGGGAGGTTTATTTCTGGAACTACAAGGAGAACACAGAAGTTACTCTTGGAGAGATAAGTTGTTTCTCGGCCCGGTACCAAGTTGGGCAGATGTCATGTTAGAGATAGCTAAGCCTAAGGCTGGCAGAGTCTATCAGAAAGAGCCCCCCATCAGGCCTGTAGCACCATGGCCCTTATGTGCATTCTGCATCAGTGGGAGCCCCATAGTCTCTCCTGCAGTCTCAAGGCACCAGAGGCCACCACATTCATCCTGAAGTCACCTAGGCATCTTGAGCAATATACTGACATGGGGTGGGGATGCAGCTCAGGGTGCAGCGGGCGCTTATCATGTGTAAGGTCCTGGTTCCATCCCCAGCATCTCAAATATATGCATCTGCCTATCCAGAAATACTATTTAAGTTGTCTTGGATATGCGTTGGGTATTGGGGTTTTGAAAATCTCTTAGGGCTGAAACTTTTGCTCTAGAGTTTCCAATCTGGGAAATACCTCGTTAGTCTACCACCATGACAAATCATTTCCTGGGGGTTCTCCATCTTGCAAAATCTCACTTCTTAAAAAGAACACGAGTAATATTACAGCCATTAAAGGCAGAGACAAGGCCAGAGCAGGGTGCAAACTTGAACCACAACGAGCTAGGACCTAGGCCAGCTGCATCTGTCTGCAGCTGTGTGCCCTGGGACCCACAGGTGCACAGGACCAGAGCTGAAGTGACGGCTTCTCTCCCAGGGCCTAATTCCCAGGGCTGGGAAAGAAGACCCAAAGTGTCTGCCACGTAGCTCACCAGGGGCCTTTGAGAACAGCATGGACTTACAGGCTGCACTGGTCAAAGATGGCATGTGCATCTTGCCATGGAAGCCACAGTTCTGCAAATGCCCAGGTGGGCAATGTCAAGATGCCCAGGACTGTACCTGTGTTCCTGTTCTCCCAGCCAGGCTCTGGGAAGTTGTGAATTGTTTGAGAATATGCTGAAAGCATCTGGCCTGGGTAAAAGGAGTCTCATAAATCACTCCTTCCTGGTACTTGATCTCTCTTTCAAGCACTTTAATGTCAGCTCACTGGGGAACACAGTGCCCTAGAATCCATGTGAAGGCAGATTTGGGTGTACAAAGATGCAGAAAGGAACAGAAAGATTGAGCTACGGAAATGGGACAAGGACCAGCAAGAAGAGAGCCCAAAACAACAACAACTGCAATGATAATAATCATAACTACTAGTTACCCCTAATTACTCTTCTCTCTAGCATTTTTCATTACGTGTTAACATGTAATTGATTTATTTTCTCAAGTTCTCTTGTCATTTGAACAAAAACCTCCATGGCGACAGGGCTTTGACTTGTGCCCATAGTAACCCAAGTGTCTAGAACAGTACAAAGCATACAGGTGAATTAATTAAATAAACCAGGATCTATGTGCCCTGCCCCCAGCCCACAAGAACTCATTTAATATTTATAATAACTCTGAAGGTAGACATTACAGATGCCATTTAGAAATCACAATATAGACTCAGGCAGGTAGCAAAATTCCCCCCAAATTAAAATGTAGCTTAGTAGGAATTCTCATTCAATTTTATCTGTCACCAAACCCAACACCTGGTGCCCTTTCTGCTACCCCAATGCTGTGTCCCTGAGAAATGAAATAAACAGGAATAGGGAGAGGAGGAGATCAACTAGGACATGAATATGTAAAAGGAGGAGATGGAGGTGAAGTAAAGGCAGCAGGAAAAGGAAAGTGACTGGGTAATAAGTACAACAGGAAAGCAATGTTGATTCAAGCTTAAGGGGCAGCCACACTTTTGAATGCCTGTGGTGACAGAGACAAAAGTGAGAGTTTTAGATAACTACACTACCAATCTATAAGTTTATCCAAAAGAACAGCGTGTGCTCTCATTGTTTGTTAGATCATTTTTTTCATGCCTAAATCTTGTAACCTAAACAACTACGTCTAAGATAATATGCAATATATTAACTAGTGTTATTTTCCAACTATTTTTTGAAATTCTGTACCATTTCTCTCTTTTGTTTTGTTTTGTTTTGTTCTCAAAATAAAAATTAGATACAAAAAGCGTATCAGGAACCAAGAGGGCACAAACTGGTAAGCATTCTGCAGACTCCCAGGGTACTCTGCCATTTAGCACTGCACGCACTGACTTCGGAGCAATAGCACTGTTACGGGGCTCAGGTCAAAGCCACCACAACTCATACAGCCCAGAACCTCTTTCCGAAATCCACAAGTACATCTGGCAAATCTTAAAATGCACATTTTGGTGCTATATCTCATATCCCAAGGCTGAGATAAACCCGAGCTGAACCTTTCCACTTCACAGAGTCTATACACACACTCCCAAGATTGAACAAAGGTTCGATGACTTGACAAAAGTCAAGCAGAGGTCATGACCAGAAGCCAGACCGCCCCCCAAAAGATGCTTATTGTTATTACAGGTGTTGTGTGTGCTGGTCTCCCTGACAAATGTAACATCCATCTGCTTTGCTCTTTTAAGGTTCCTTTGGCCACAGCTTAATCACATGTTCCCATTTGGGAAAGCGTTTGAAGTCCTTACCTCTATTCAACCAAAAGGAATCAAGTTAAGAAGGAGATTCAGATGGTGTTAACAGCTTCCAGAGAGTATTTGAAGGTGTATATCCTAGTGTCTGTGCAGGCCAGTCCTGCGGTTTGTCAGAAAGTGTGAGACCCCCTTTGCTCACCTGAGAGGGCAGCTATCAGCACCAAGCAAAGGAGGTGCCTGGCCCTGAGGCCCAACAGAGAAGGGCGTGGAAGGAAAAGACAGAAGCAATATGTAGATATTTCCTGTAAGCAAAGGGAGCCTTTCCTGTCTCATCTCAAACAGATGCATTTCCAAGGACATACTATCCTGTGTCATCACCAGGAAGACACACCAGGAAGATAGTGAGCTCCTAAAGAAAACCCAGATGCCGAACACGTTGTGATTTCCGCACAACCTAAATGGGCAGGTAGCAGGTAGTGGGTGCATTCAAATAAAATAAAAATAAATGTTAGGAGGTAACCCAAGCCCACCCAAGCACTAGATATAAATTAAGCCTCTAAGGGCTGGGGATCTAGCTCACCGGTCTAAGAGCCTGCCCGGCAAGCGCAAGGTCATAAGTTCAATCCCCGGTGCTGCAAAAAAAAAAAAAAAAAAAAACACAAAAGTATAAAAAAAAAAATAAATTAAAGCCTGTGTTACAGTGTTGATTACTTCAACTGTAGAGGAAACAACAATAAAACTAAACCAAATGATCTTCGCAAAAAGGAATGCATTGGTGAAAATGTTCTAAAATCAAGGGAAGAAAAACAGCTATGAGAAAATGGCTCTGATCTTCCCTTGATAGATATTATGTCAATGATTTTCCTCTCTGTGAAAAGTCATTTTGATGGTATAAAAATGTGGAGACGGCATTTAGGAAGACTGCTCCTCAGAGAAGCACCCGAGGGACGAATCATGGAAGAGATTACTCTGGGGGAGAGAGCCAATGTGGTTCCTCTAAACCTCTACTCCACAGTCAGGCTGAAAGTGTGAGTGTCCCTCACCTCACACTGTGAGACAGGCACAGGTGTGACAGAAACTCGCCGGAAACCTGCTTCATCAGGAAAGCCAAGCCTCAGGAACTGGACACCAATACCACAGTGGTCACCAGCAAGATTAAAACGTCCAGCCAGCTGACAGCCCCACGTGAAGCCCACGTGAGCAGGAAGAGAGAAGCAGCTGTTGAGTGAGTCTGGCTGCCTGCATGTGCACAGGAAGAGTCTGGAAGGATCTGCTCAAAGAAACTCATGGCAGGAGACTTTGGTGGAAGATAAAGCTGTGTTTTGCTTTACTCTCTTCGTGGCTGCTGCTGTTTGAATCTAGAATCTTGCTGCCTAGGAGAACTGCCTGGGATGATGGCACCGTCTGCCATCTCTCCTGTCCAATAGGGGCACCAAGTGTGGATACTGGGTACCTGGAGGATGTTCTACTAAGGAGTTGAGTTTTTAGTCTGAGTTAATTTTTGGAAGATAAGAGGCAGTTGAGAAGGTCAGAGATACAAGAGAGAAACGTCAAGAAAGAGAAAAAAAACCTAAGCTATTGCAAAACCAGTAAAACTGTCAAGGCTCAGGTAGAATTAACAAGCAACTAGGTGCATCAGGATCATTAAACTGGAGTGAAAGCTTTGAGATGTGAGGAAGGGTGAACAGTAAAAGGGGAATCAGAGGCAGTGACCAGACAGGTACTGTACTCACTCAGAAGCAGACTTGAGTTTGCTGCAACATGGGAAGCTATGCATGCTTTATGAAGTTTTGTTTCCCAAGGATCACTCTTGCACAAAGAGAATTACTACTTCTGTATTTGTGGGGGATGCTGAGGCTGTAGAAAGAGGCACATCAAGGGTTGGTAGAGAAAGTATACGGGCAGATATGCTTATTAAGAAACTTGTTTTCGAAGTCTGAATGAAAGCTGACAAATTGAATCACCGCTACAGAACTTAAGGAATAAATGACTCAAACATATTTAAGAGAAACAAATGTACTGTCCTCGATGATTATGGAGGTGAGGAAAATTAAAGGAAAGGAAAATTCATGGAAAAGCCTCAGCCTCTGAGCAGAATGAGCACGTGAGATTGATGTCACTAGCGGAGAATAACACTTCGCCACAAAGACAGAGAAGCATGGGTCTGTAGGCCCACATTTATTCTTCAGAATATTTCTATTGATGGATTATTAACTTTCATTATACAGGTTTTATGACATTAAATAATGAGTACTTAACAGAGAAATCACAAAAATAAAGTGTTACAATTTTAATATTTACTGAGTGTTTATAAAAAAAGCATTAAAATTTTCAACATCAAATGGGTTTTGCTATACAAAGTCTAATAAAGAACAACAGAAATAAATTCCTATATGAGCTACAATGAAAATACCAATAGCACTTTACAAAAACAAAATCTTTATGTCAATTATCACACCTAATGCAGTCTGCATACATGACAACAGCATAGCGTATCACTTATACTGACGGCACATGTGTTCGGCTTTCCTGGTCGTTTTGTAGGATATACTTGACATCTCAGTGGTCTTTTTGTTTTGTCAGGAGGTTCTTATTATATCAGTGTGCAGTTAACAGGAACATAAAATGTCAATCAAATAAAGTATTAAATTCTTAATATGCATTGTGTGTTTAGAATTGACATCAACATTTTCACATTAGCTGGGTACTTGCTTACAAAACCAAAATACGACATGAGAAATAAATTCTATATGAACTATAATGAAAATACCGATAGAAATCTACCACAAAATAAGTTTTTCTATATCTAGAACATATAAAGAACTGATGCTGGGGATTTAGCACAGCAGCTTAAGTGCCTGCCTGGCAAGTGCGAGGTCATGAGTTTGATCCCCGGTACAAAAAAAAAAGAATTGAAAAAAATCAGGCCCCCAAAACCCAAAGACTCATTCTAAAAATGGAGATTTGAGATGAATAAGCACTTCTCAAATGAAGAAACACATATAGGAAATAAATATATGAAAAATGTTCAACATCTTTGGTCATCCAAGAGATGCAAATTAAAACAACACTCATATTCCATCTCACTCCAGAAAAAATGGCTATCATCGAGAGATTAACCAATAACAAATGCTGGAGGGGTTTCAGGGAGAAAGAAATGCTTATCCACTGCAGGTGGGAATGCAGACTGGTGCAACTGCTGTGTAAATCAGTGTGGAGATTCCACAAAAAACTAGGATTAGAGGTCCCATTTCTTCCCAGAATTGTAAATATCATACCCCAGTGATATATGTGCACCCATGTTTATAGCAGCACAATTTGTAATAGCTAAATCTTGGAAACAATCTAAATGCCCATCAATCAAGGAATGGATAAAAAAAGATGTGATCTTTTGTACAATGGATTACTACTCAGCCATAAAGAAGGATAAACTCCAGACTTTCATAGACAAATGGGTGTAACTTTAGACCATAATCATAAGGGAAATAAATCAGACTCACACATGTAAACATCAAATTATCTCCTTGGTGTGAGAAACTGAAAGAGTAAATAAGGTCCAAAATGTACAATAAATATTGCAAAATGGGAAGAAATTATTCAAAAGGAAAAAGGAACTAAGAAAGGAGAAAGCAAGGAAAGGAAAAAGAAAAAAAACAAAATACAGAATAGTTATACTAGTTCTTCTTAGTTAACTGAAAAGAAAGGTTTCTACTAATATCATTTAGAGAATTTTTATGCTCATATCTTGTAGTCTGATTAACTATTTTAAGGATAACAATACTCAATATATTAATTATTATTATTCTCCTATCATTTTGTTATGAATTTTTGTTTTACTTTTTTCCCATAAAATAAAAAAATAAGCTTTCCTTCCATCATCACACCCAAGGCAGTCTTCAAACATGACAACCACATGTTCCATGCATGTCTCACTACATTGACAGCACACAAGCTTAGCTTTCCTCTCCTATCTGTCACTCATCTCTTCTCTTCTCTTCCTGTTTTCTTAGGAGCTTCCTATAATGGGCTATGTGCACTTAGTTATGGAAAAAAGATACCAATAAAATAAAATAAAATAAAATATCAAATACGTAATGCATGCTTAGAGGAAGGATAAACATTTTAACATCAGCTGTGTGCTTGCTGACAAAACCTAAAAGATAACATCAGAAATAAATTCCTTTTATGAACTACATGAAAATTACCAATAGAATTCTACCTAAAAACAACTATGCTTTGCTTCAACTGTCACACCCAAGGTAGTCTTCACACATGAAATTTGCATGTTCCATACACAAATATAGCTTATGCTGATATCATGTATGTTTTTCTATTCTGTCCTTTCTTGTAGGTCACAGGTGATGTCATTTATGTTTTCCTGTTGTCAAGGTAGGATTTTGTGATGCTGCACCTCCCTGTTCACCTGTGCTCCACAAACTTTTGCCTAGTTCCCTGGGCAGAAACATTTTGATTTTCCTCTGCTGTAAATGATCTCTTACACGTTCCAGTCCAAATCCCCGAAGAAAATGTCTGCATGGTATTTTGCACTTGTTATTTTCTTTGTAACCTATCAAATCATTTATAGGGTCAAGTAAAACACAACCATCGGCCAATGCTTTGTGTTTCACGTGACATCATAGTTGCTGCACAACTCATCAACATCTACTCCACCTTCAGTTTTGCCGTAGAAAGTTTCTATCTCAGGCTTCCATTATGTCAAGGTTTCACTATCAATACTTCCCTAACACGATGAAATGTTGACATTGGCAGTACCCCTTTTTTTTTTTTTTTGCCATATACATGGCCAATGTTCTATCTTTCTGAAATTCAAAGATCATACTATACAATTCTCTGTTTTGAAATTTCAACATTTCGTTTCTGGAATTTCTGCGTTGTTCTTGTGTACAGTTCCTGTGCTGGTGAACTTGTACTCTGTTAGCAAATGTAGCATCAATTGGAAACTGATACACCAATTGTTGAATGTCACATTCCGATTAGTCTGGGAGATGGGAGCAACAAGACTGTCCACAACATTATTCAGTTTATCACTATACAAATAAGGACCTGATGGCTGAGTTCCAAAATAAATGTCTAAACTGAAAGCATAATAAGGCTTCACATCTACAAAGGCATAACTTTTTATGTTATAGTTTGACCTATCACTTCTCCATAAATCTCTTACATTCCTATGAGAAACCCCTGCTAAGTACAGCAAACTTATGAATGCTTTCAGTTCAGCTAGTGAGGTGTCATAATAAATACATTTTTGAATATGGCTATTGGTGCACACAAAACGTTTTACTTGCATCACAGCCTTTTTATATTTCATAGCATCTTGTACCATTTCATCTGTTACAATCTCCAACATTGAATGGCAGTGCTGGTGTTCTGTCCAATACCTTTCATTCCTGCCAAGACCTTCACTAAGTTTTTGTACCTAGTTCTAACATTCGATCACTCTGTTTGGTTGTGTGACTATTTTGCAACATTTCCACTAGTTAAGTATATACTCACATTGCTGTTTTGTCATCTGAATCAAGGATGTTCGTATTCCCTGTATCTGTATTGATTGATTCTTGCTCCATTTCATTGTCACAGGAACTCAGGCTCACATGGCTAATGTCAAAGTCACCACCACCATCATCATCACGCTCATCATCATCCACCCACACCACTCTTCTGTTATGAAAGCGTGTTTTTAACGGATCATCATCATCTAGGCACAGATAATCTGATGATTCACTTTTGACCTCAAAACTTGCAAATCTGGTATTTCATGTGCCATTGTACTGAATGGTGTTACTTCTACCAGAAAAATCAAAAGAAGACTTTTATTTAACAAATCCTGGAGTGTTGTGGATCTACTGGACCCCCCTGAACAGGTAAACACACACAAAACCAGTAGATGTAACATAATGGGTAAAATTTCCATTTTACAACTTTCTCACACGTGCACACACCTGTTCATCACACCAAGTGAGTAAACACAAAGACTGATTTTGTATCCTCAGGCAAAGGTACTGAGATGCACAGCCAGCTACTATTATGCTAAAGTACAAATTTACAGTAGAAAATTTGGTAGATTAATAATTAACTTGTAACACCAACGTGAACTCAATCAGCGTAGTGCTGGATGTGGATGGCCCACCTGAGGATTGGTGCTGAAAGCATAAAAAGAGAACTGGGGGAGGAAGATGGTGTGCTGTTGATGCTCCTGGAGAAGGTTGTCACCATGGTTTTCCTGATACGTACTTGGCTGTTTTCATCGCCAGAAGAGCTCGGATCCTTACTGTCACTAAGAATGGCTGTGGATCTCTTTGGGGTACTCTAGTCCTTACTTTTAGTGTTGCTTCCTGGCTCCAGTGAAGATCCTTCACCCTGCTGACACAAATCCTTCATCCCACTGGTGCAGATTTTCTGATCTTTGGACCTTTCCAGTGCAGATCCTTCACACAGACTTGCGTGAGACATTGCCAAGGGCTCTGGGTCTTCAGCCGAACTTGTGCAAAACATTGGCATGGGATCCAGGCCCTCAGCTGGATTCTTTGGGTCTCCAGTGTGTGGACAGATCTCCCATACTTTTTTGCTTTTGATTCTTTGGGTAAATACTATAAAATAATTCCATAAATTATGTGTCCTGTATTAAATATTTTCCCTTGTAAACCTTGACTGTAACAAGAAGTAAAGAACGGTCCTCTGGACCCAGTGTTATGTAACTACTGTTAAAAGAGGAAGGGGTTCTAGATGAAGTGCAAGTGGGGCGAGAGTGGCAGGTTTACAGTTTATGCTCACCATTGAGACTGAGGCTCCTGGATGAATCCTTTGTACCCACACATATGAGAGAAAGAGATATGTACTGGGGACAGAGCTGTAATAGGCACAAAACAGTCCCTGAAATGATGACGACAGCGAGGAGACACTGAGGAAGAATGTAAGGGCTCACAGTGGACCCCACCAGAGCCAGCCTCCATGTGTGAGGCCACTCTGTGGAGAGGGTTTGGGAGATGACCTGAGAAACTTGAGAGGTTACTGAGATGTAAGCAAGGAAGAAACAGGGAACAACCAGGCTGCATAAAATATAGTAGAAAATATCAAATGACTAAAGCTGAGATGAATCCATTGGCTTCAGTGTTAAGAGAGCAGTGATGAGTTTTGCAACAGCTTCCAGAGAATTTACACATCAAACAGAACGTCAGCCAGGAGGCCAAGGTGGATGCCAAAGAGGCAGAATTCTGAGCACAGTAGGGCTGGAAAGAGAAACACTCAACACCTCAAGACAGCTTCTGTGGATGACAAGACGGGTATGGGAAAGTGGTGAGCAGGTTTTCATTCCTGTAAACCTTTCAGTTTTTCACTTTATCTCAATGATATAATTTGCTTTGTGAGATTCAGAATTTCAAGAGTGTGCTGTAAATGAATGACATTTTTATGGCTGTGGCAGGTAAGAGCATTTTATATTTTGGTGAGATGCAAATCACCAAGGGATAGAGAGTGAACCATGGTGGTAAACTCTAACATGTCCTTTACCTCCTGGTAATGAGGTACAGAATCTTCCCACACTGAATTATGCAGGGGGTGCATATGTGGAATGACTTACCTGTGTGTCAAAGCAATACAGTAGGACAGTGTAAAGTCTTGAAGGTATGTCACTAAATACAGAGAAGCTGCCATGACCTCTTCCTTGGGTCAATGATATGTGATGAGGACACTCAGTCAGTCTTATGGAGAGATCCACAAGATAAGGAGCTGAGGCCTCTTGCCGAGAGTCAGCACCAGCTTGCCAGAGTACAGATGAGTAGATCTCCAGGCCAGCTGAGCCCTTGGGTCTGCTGCCTTGTCCAAGAGACTCACTGTCTGCAGCAACTTGGCTAGGCTGCTCCTTCTTGGCTGACCCATGAAACTGACTGAGATGTTGCTATTTTAAGATGCTAATTTTCAGGGTAATATATATATAGCCACAGATAATTATTACAGCTTGAAGTCAGTTTGTGGCTGTGAAGTAGGAATGATGCAAATGAAATGGAATTTTTTCCTTTTGAGTTGAATAACGTATGTCATCAACAAGGTGTTGAACTGGCTCCAGGGAACAGCGATGACATCTGGCTCATAGTAAGACCCGGGACAGAAAAGCGCACTTTCCTGGTTTCCAAATTCTTCAGAATGCAAGTTGGTGAACTGCGAGCCAGTCAAGGTTTGTAAAGATGAAGACAGAAGGCATCCTATAATGAGGTTCAGAGGAGATGAACTGCATTTTCTTTTTTACTTTATAAGAGAGAGTGAGTAATGAGGAATGCAATGTCATGTACCATCATGCTCTGGATAGTTAATTCCCTGAAGTTTTGTTGCTTCACAAATATTATAGCAGTCACAAAGAAGATGGGAGCTGGGCAAGGTAGTGCACACCTGTGATCCCAGCTCTGTGGTAGACTGAGGCAGGAAGATCACGAGTTTGAGGAAAGCCTGGGCAACTTAGTGACATCCTATCTCCAAAAGACAAACAAGAAAAAGAGAGGAAACATGAAAAATCACACAAATCCCTCCTTGCAGTATAGCATAGCATACACTCTTCAGATCTCATGTATGCTAATGTTTGTGGATGTGAATAATCACATAGCTGGAGTATGAGTAAAACTCATAATTTCCCTTTTTACTGATTACTCCGCTACAATCATTTACATGGTACTATATATTCTTCATAATTTTTATTTAAAATAATTCCTAGAATAAATATAGAATAACTTCCTTAGCCATTCCCACATTGCTGACTTTTAGTTTTTCCCCAATTAAAAATCATGCAGTGTAAAGAGCTTCCTCTTACTTTGGAGTTATTTCTTTATGAAAATTTTTCTGGAGTGAAATTACCAGGTTAAAATGGCCCTTGCTCATTTTAAACAGCAACGTAGCAAGCTTATTTTTCCCTATTGTGCAGATGTAGATCATCTAACAATGAGATGCCATAGGTATTAGCTGAATGGGAAGGAAGATTGTGGCTCAGAAACTTACTGTTTGTTATCTGAGAGGTCAAAGTGAAAACTGTGGCATTTGTTGGACCAAAGCGTTTAGCATCGCTGTGCTCAGAATGTAGCTGAGATCTTTCCCATATCTCATAAATTGCCCCCCTTCCCCCCTCCTTCCTCCCCTCATCTTATTAGTCAGGATTAACCAAACAGCCTGCGCCTTTGGGATGCATGGACCTCTGTGCCCTGGACACATTAAGAGAAGAGCTCGTGCATGCAACATGAGGTGCTTAGGTGTGAGTGTTACTGTCCTCACTTCAGAGGAGAAGCCAGAGGCTGGGAGGTTGAGCAGACTGCCTGTGCTTGAATTAAAAAAAAAAAAAGTCAGTGAAGCCAGGACCCAGACCTCATGCTTGCACAGCTAGGTCAGGGGGCTTCATCCCCTCCAATCAGGGCTGTCCAAATAGCTTGCATCGTAAGGAAATTGTTTTATGTTGAAGTTGTTTTCTAAAGTCACATTCATAGGGTTGGATTCACTTTGCCATCTTTTTACTGAAACATGACTTTCAGCCTACGATGACAACCCAACTTCATCATACTCAAGTGTCCCAGAGTTACTCGCTCATCTATAGAAGCCCAGATCAATCACCTCCTTTGGTATAGGAAGTTTAAATATCTCACCTCAGCAAACTTGCACACACAAGTATATATACTCTCACTAGTGTAAACTAGTATAGTCTGTTGTATTTTTTCAGATTTGACGTTTCCAAAGAGGGCTTTGGATAGATTAATTCCACACAGAATGCACTTTGACTTATAAAGACCACGACATGAAGAGTGACAATGCAGAGGAACATACAATCTGTCCTGCCATCCTCACAGATTCCTCTGCTTGGACTGCACTTCCCACTTCAGCTTCCACATATGAAAGCAGCTCATTATGTTTTCTATTGATCAAACACTGAATTCCTCATTCTGTAGTTATTTACTGCCTCGGATGTCTTGAAAATACTAGGTGCATCGTTTATTGAAACGGGCCTGTTTTAAAATAACTTGAGCACTTAACAGATGGATCAACTATTTTACATGAATTTAGTAAACCAAAAAGTACAATTATTTGTGGTACATTCAACCTTGTATTGTAAATGCTCAGAAGGTTGGAAATATCCAGAAGGATTACTAATGAAGGGAATCAAAACATGCCACTCTGCTACATAAGGATTTGAGCTGAAGACACTGAGAAACAGTAGACCACAAAAGAACACCCTACCCTAGTCTGTCTAAAAGCAGCCTTAAATGCTTAGTCGCCTGAGATAGCATCAGATGATGGTCCCACGCCAAGTGGAGTCTACGCAATAAATCATGCTGAAATACCTCTTAACATCCCATACATATACATATATATACATATTTATACATATGATATAGATACATATATAACTTTGCCACAATCTAAATCCTCTCCACTGTTTTGTCACTTCTGTACAAATGTACAATTCTTTGCTAATATAATGTACCGAGTTTCTTCCACTGCAGGTCTATTGTAATAAAATCTGTATGGCTTTCTTTTGATAATGTGTTTTGAAGAACTTCATTCAATAAATCTAAGAGGAAGAGGCCACAGGTTTTGTTTTGTTGCTTCGTTGACATAATATTCTGGAACCAACCTCACAAATAGCTGTGATACCTGAAAATATACTACCCATGACATCAATCCATTAGCTATGCCACGAATACTGCTGTTACCAATGCACAAAATGTGTCAGAGGTGGGGTGCGTACCATCCTAATAATTTGCTTCAGGAAAATCCCACCAGCTGGGAGCCCATGATAAAGATGTAGCGCATTCTCGGATGCTTGAGATGAAGGTATGCTAAGAAGACTGAAAAGGAAAAATTAGAATAAAAGTTTCTATTTATTATATTATTTTCTGAGTTCTTGAATGATGTCTTCTTTCAGTGTACCGGAGTTCAACGACACCTTGTTATTACCATCATCCTAACTAGTACTTCCTAAGTCTCTATGAGAAGCTTGGCACCATTTAAACCAAAGTTTCTCCATTTCTCATCTCATTAGTTGTTGGATATAACTCAGTTGCTTGGTCTCTTTTTTGTTTCTTTAACCTATTTCAACATATTAATTAAGATTCTATTATAGCGGTAGAGTCACAAGGTATTTTTTAAAATTTTTATTTAGTTGCCTCTGTTAAAAAAACCAAAAATTTGATCAGTGTTTGGGCATAACCTATCACTCTTCATTTTTTGTAGTGCTTAGAAGGGTCAGATGTTTTGGAGAGAAGCATGTGGCAAAGGATAGTAGTCAGGAAAAGCTGATAAGAGTAGAGAGTACTTATCTGTACTACCTGCATTTTAACTGGAGCAGCAAAAACAGCAATAACGTATCTGTGATGAATCTGTTTGTGCTTTCACTTAATTAATGTGTTAGTCTTACCTGCTTCTTCCTCCAGAACTCATGGGAGGAGAGGACCAGGTAAGTGTGGTTCATGATGTCTTTTGCAGGCCGCATCCTGCATGTGGCACATCATAAATACACACATTCCATTAGTGTATATTTGTTGAATGAATGGATTTGGTATTAAATAAAACCACTTGACTATGGGTAGAAAAAGCAGCCCCAGGTGTTGAGGTTTTCTTTGCCGAGACATCCTTCAATGTTTCTTTAGGCTATTTTTATACCATCTACCCTGGTAGGGAAGAAAGGCCAAGGGAGCCTCTCAGTATAATTTATTATATTTATGCAGCACCTATCACCTTGCTACTATATCTAGGTCAGTGATTCCCAAGGTTTGTTTCATAATATGCCAGAGTACCTCTGTGGGGCCAAAACTGCTTAAAATAGATTAATTTTATTCTACTTAATTTTTTAAAACTAAACACAGTCCATGAAGTGGTGGTATTACCCATATCAGAACACAATTCTCAACTATATTTCTATGGACATTGGTCACCTGGTTTATTCCAAACTGTGTAGTGTGTTTATTTTTCAACAAACATTTATTATTGTCTATATCAGGTACTTGCGATATTAAGATGTATAGCAGCCGTTTCTTGTTTGAAAGTTTAAAGGACAACGTGATGGAGAGACATTATAACACAGAACACCAACATTTAAACCCCTAGTGACAACACAGGTAACAGAGAGTGTGCTCTCCTCTGCATCTTATCTTTCCCTGGCATCTCTAACGCTCATAGTTGGCACTACCTGGGTAAGTCTCAGATGCAAGCAGCAGCCCAGGACTGTACCTCATGAATCACACAGAACCTGCTGTGACTCACATATCCACTTCTTTTCAACGAAATCTAGGTGACTCAACACACCCCAAAGTTAGGCACCTCAGAGCAAAACTAAACATCCACATCCTCACCAGAAAACCAAACATCTGCTTTCCTCTAAAATCAAAAAAAAGCTTAGATTAACAATATGATGCTGTCGGGTATCAGAAAAAGCATGATCCTCACACTCATAAACAGGTACATTCATATCACAGCTCTGTGTTTTGTGTGTGCTTGGCAACATGACTAGATCTCTTCTTCCAAAAAAGATGTTTTTTTAACAAGCTCTTAGAATTACTGTGTGCATTAAATGAAAAATATGTCACTCTTAAAACTGTACTGAAGACAATGAAATTATTCAATAAACATTCTTTCCCCCATTCACAAAATAATTATAATTTTAATTCTCATCACTAAAGGTATTCAAACAATGGCATTGTCCTAAATATATTTTAAGATCATCATGCCTTTAAATAGTCGTATCATTGCAGTAGTTACAGAATGACTTTCTTTAGTGAAGGGTGCAAGAGAATGGTGAGATTCTCTGGGCTGTGCACATGTGATCGGTGATGTCAGAGTGCTGTCCCCGTGGTAGAGATGACCGGCAGACGGGTGCACACAGGACGAGGCCTTACTAGTTGTATGCAGGTACGGTTTGCATTCCCCCACAACATTCTCATGCTAAAGCACTAGCGCACAGTGACATGGTCTTAGGAGGTGAGGCTGTGGGAAGGTAGGTTTAGATATAGTTACAAGGATGGAGTTCTCCCAGTGGGATCAGAAGAAAGAGAGCAGCAGACATTCCCCCAGCATGTGAACGCACAGCGAGAAAATATGTGTCCAACAACCTGGTTGCAGACGCTGGTCACACCAGAGCCTAAATCCTGGAATTTCCACTTTAAAGAACAATGGGAAATAAGTCTGTGGTTGAAGCCAGTACTTTTGTTATAGAGTCCAAGCCAAATAAGACAATAATAATGCAACAATTGTGATAATTCAGTCATATTTTGTATAATATGTTTTATACATTATATTTCAAAACGCACATAAACGTACTTGCATACACTGAGGTTAAAAACACTCTCAAAATATTGCTGCATGCTTATGCAAAGTATTATATATTAAGACACTTATTTCTATCATTAAGCCAAAATAAGGTCAGGCAGAATTCCAGATAAGTTGCGATTTTGTCACATTAAATACATTCTCTAAATTTGCCCTCTGCTTCCTTCTCAATTCCTTATGAGTCTCAGTGTGGAAGCCTTCGTCAGTATGATTGATTTGATGCTGGGGCCACATTCCTAATAGGCAGGGTTCCGGTGCGTTAAATGTCAGGCATTTGAATGGACTTTCTTCCATTTTGTGCTTAGGAGTCAGTCAGGTGAACCAACATCTCCTTCTTGAACTTCTTTTCTCTGTTTGACAATACTCATTGTTCCTTCCCATCACTGGACCACATGGCAAATGGCACATACTTAAGATTTAGGCTGAGAAGGAGGAAGGAAGCCC